>JAIPRL010008314.1:0-20606 GCA_025469235.1 Pemphigus obesinymphae | reverse complement strand
GGTTCCGGGTACGGGTTTAAAAAACGTGTTTCACTTTTTTCGGGTTACGGGTTTCGGCTTTAACACGGTTTTAATATTTTGCGGGTTACACGGGTTTTCACCCCGGATTCAAACCCGTTTTGACTCCTTGGTTAAAACAATTACTACGTTTATTTTGTTTATTCACCATAAAATTCGTTTAGACACTAACAAAAACACACACAAATTATTTTTGAGTTTTACAAATAATAAAACGAATACCTATTGTTAATTCTTATTTTCCAATTGCGACAAATATATAAATGTTAAACATTTGTTGAAATTCTATAGAATTATATTTTCTGAAAAATAAAAATATTTTTAAAATATAATATAAAGTTATATATCAATACTGGATAATGAATAAAAGTAACATCTATATAGGTATATACTGTACGTCTGGTACCTATTATTAGATACCTATATTATACTATTTGATCCGATCAAAAAAACGTGTGTTTACTAATAATATCATAATATACAACCAGATATCAGATATAATACATAACAATATGTGTAAAATGTATTTATAATCGTATGATAATAATAATTATATTTGTTAATGCTTTTACTTTTTAAGAAATTAAACACTTTTTCTGCATATTTTTTACGAAATACGTTAGTTTATTTCAAAATCATTTTTCATTAGTTGAAAAATATTTAGTAAATTATTTGAAAATGTGAGATTTGACAAATTATATTTTATAATATAACCTACCTAACCTAACCTAACCAACTCAAAAAATGAAAATGAAAATACGAAATTATATTTTATATAATACGTAAATAAATATATTATAAATTAGGAAATAATTAGTAGCCTTTTAAAATTGAGGCTTATAACATCACGTATCTAAAAATAAAGTTCTGAATAATTTTTTTTTTACATAAAACCGGATTAGAAATTGTTTATCATACCTACCTATTCCATTTTAGGGCCAGGAACAACTGCTCATGGTAGATTATCCATGAACATATATACGATTCTATAGAGTAATTTAATAGTGATTAGGTTAAATATATATATATTCAGAAAGCCGTTCAGATACAGTTAATGGAAGTTGGTCTATTGTCTCGGTCGATCTCCGAATTTAAACTTTAAAGCAAAAAACCAATTAATGAGGTCTCAAAATGATGCTGAAATGTTTTCAGGTATAAGTACTTAATATTATATAAAATAAAAATCGGTGACCATTTCAATCTAATATTTTATTTTCTCACTTATAAAAATTATCCTATGTAAAAGATAGTTTTCCATTACACATAATAAAACTACTTGCAAAATTGAACAACGATTCTGTACTTCAAATCTCCTGAACGATTCCTTCTACCCTAAAGAAAAGTGTATGTATACAGATATAAATAATAAAAAACACATTATTTTAATATCAATAATTTCCTCACATCGATCAAACTATAAAACTATAATACTATTTTTGTTTTGTAATTTTTAAAATATACATTATCAGTACACCATTTCGTTATCAGTTATCATGTTGGCTCAAAATAATATATAAATAATAATACCAAGCCCATAGATATACGGATAGGTACATATGGGTTTCTATTTGGGTCAAATATTTTGAATAATTTATATACTATCATGTTACTATTATTATAGTTTTTCTAACTTTCTACCAAATAGTTAACTTAGGTGATATTTTTGATTGCCAATATATACATTATATATATATATATATATTTTTTTTTTTATTGAGGCTAGGTATTTTCACGATATCTTTAAAACGTAGTTAAGTTATTATTAATATAAACTCTATATAGTTTGCGGTAAATTGTAAATTTATATAATATAATAACAAATGTTTAACGATTTTTTTTTTTTTATATAATAGACATATTTTTAATGATACAATATAATATTTATAGTATGATACAATTTAATGATTATTTTAGTGTAAATTACGTAATTTCAGTATAATGTATATAGATATAAATATTAATTATGTATATTAAATTTATTCGCAACATAATATTATATCACCTAACAGAATGGCATAAAATGGAATTAAATACGTATTATTATTTTACTAGATAAACATTATTAAATGCGTCACGCTATATTGACACATATTGCATTTACATAATAATTTAATGGACGAAACTCGATCATCGGGATTATTGAAAAATATCCCTTCATTTTTCATCCATACAGAATGGCCAAAGGAATAATCTTCAAACGTTTCATTATTTTAACGTACGCCCCAAACAAATACCTACCCAAATAAAATAATATAAAACGCCGTTTCGGTAATTTAAATTTTAATATATAATATAATATTGGTGTCACAACGTAAAGATCATACGATCATCTACGGGGGTTTATATTGTATTTTTATTTTTTTTTTTTTTTACATAATATACATGTTTTTATGACGAAAAATGATTATTATAATAAAAATAAAATACCCAACCTACAGACCCTATTTTCTTTCTTTATCTCCTCCACGGTAACGTTCAAAAATAAATCGAACGTTGACGCATAATGTCACGCAAATCGTAAAATACGTATTATGGAAAAGTTAAATTTTATTATTTCATTCGTTCGGGTATATTTTGTGTATATAAAATGTATTTTTTCATGTATTTCCAAAAATATTCCATTTTCATTAAAATAATATATACGTTTTGCACTCTTTCAATGATTTTTTTCAACGGTAGACATGTTAATTAATCGATAAGAATATTCTATTGGGTTTTATTCATGTTCATTATTTATAAACATTTTGTATCCTATTTATGGGTTCGGGTTCGCCTAATCCTATATTGCATACTTGCATCGTTGTGGGGCCATTTTGCTAATCTTTGATAGGCCGGACACAAAACGTCAAAGGTTTTAGAATTTTTTTAATTTACAGGGTGATTTGAATATTTTATCCTGAACATTGGATCACGTAATCATTCCGAGGTATCAGAATTTATCTTCTTTAGCATATTAGGTGTGTACTGTACAAAAATAAATGACATATTCTTGTCAATTACGTTTTTAACTGTCCTCTAGATTTACAACTGTTTTGATTAGAACGCAAATTTTCCAATAAGTCAAATTTTTAATTTTTACCAACTTTTTACGTAGGCTTACATATTTATATTGATTTATGTACGATTGTGTGCCCGGTAGAGTTTCGAATAGAATAAAACGATTTGGATGAACTCCATTTTTTAAATTCAGTTCAAAAACTTAGTAAAAACTCGCCAGTCCCAAATTCAAAAAATTTGAAACATATATATGATGTGTAGTTTAAAACACAATGCGATGTTATATATGTTCAACAATATAATCGTAGTAAGTTTAGCTACAATTTAAATGATTTGAACACTCGTGGATGAACAATGATTCTCGTTTGATCGAAAATTATATTTTCACAGATCGTTAGTTCTAATGACCACATTCAGTTCATTTCACAAACTCGTCAAATGTCGTTTAACTGGTACACCCGTACATTTGAACAAAAATACATAAACTACAGTATATTATCCAATAATATATATTCTGAACTTCATCCAATGGCATTGAATCAAACTCAATCGTAGTATTATATTTATAACAACACTGATTTTTTGTGTAACTATCTCATTATATATTATATATATTTATATATTATATCACCCATTAAATTTGATTTCTTTTCAGTTGTGACATCATAGCAGAACTCTATTTTTTGGAATTTTATACCGACGTAATTTTTAATATTTTTACTACTTTAAATGACCTAGAAAACCATAGAAACCTCCTCAAAAATACTATCCAATTGATATCTACATACTTAAACATTACAATTAAATATGTTATTAAATAGAATTATAATTTATTATAAATTACATATTTATTATAAACTATATATTTATAAATTATAATTATATATAGTATGTTTTCGGATTGGCCACTTAAAGATTTTTAAGTTATTCACGTTCAATGCATATAAAACAAACTCGTTCACATTCAAATATATTTAAAAATAACAAATTCACATTCATTCAATTGAACGTATTTATTGTGAGGATCCACTTTTTTATGTTAATAAATTTATTTATATTTTTTGAGAAACTTTGATTCACCATTTTATAATATAATATGTGTATCAAACAAAAAATATTTAAATTTCAGGTTAGGTATTTAAAAACCAACTGAAAGAAGTAGGTAAACCGTATTAGACGTGGAATTTTATAGAAAATCGGATAATATTTTCGAATTAAACTATCCGAGTGAGCGAAGCCAGCGATCGACCTATATCGATTTATAGATACAACCAAAACTAATACGTTACACAAATATAGTGAGAAATTTTTAAAATACATCATTTTGTAAATATTTCATGCATTAATCGAAAAGTATTTATATATAATTAAATCAGGGTTTCTCAACAAATAAATTGAATTTTGTTAACATTAAAATGTAAATAAATAGAAGAAAACAAACTCGCTTTATATGTGTTTGGTGGAAAAAAGGACGTGGGGTAAAATGGAAGGTTGATTTTGGCACAAAATGAATGAAAATAATTTAGTTCAATGAATTATTAATAGGATTTATAGCGAAATGTGTATATGTTTTAATTTAATTTTAACGGATTGAAAATAATTTAAAATCGTTAATCGTTCAAGTTAAAAAAAGACGTTCACAAGTTGATTATAAATATGAACGTATAAGTAACGTGAATTAAAAATCTAATTAATAATACATTCAAAGTTCAAATGAAAATGAAAATGAATTTTAAGTAAATTCCATTGGTTTTAATCGATAATAATTATGTCTCAAAACTTGAAATTATAATCATGTAATTCGACGTCCAATTTTCGAAGAGTAAGTTAAATTAATCACCTTATCTCTCAAAACAACACGTCTAGTTTAGAACCGATATAGGCCTTAATAGTCTTAGCGGGAGACCATTCGATGTCCCTTGAGCATTGATTGCCGATTTACGGAATAACCATTTCTAGTAGTTACAGCAATATTTCGATAATACTCGGGTATTTTCTCCATTAAATAAGTCGCAAAAATACATCGTTTAACAATAACACTCAAATAGTTTGTAATATAATTACAAGTCTCGAGAGATCGTATAGGTGTGCGATGATTTTAGCTTCCAAATAATTGTTCTTTATACTCGTATATACGTGTATTTGAGGTTCACGCTTTGGTAGTAAAAACTGATTTTTCAATTTATAGATACGATTTTTTTTAGATTCTAAGCATATAGCTAGGATAGCTATACAGCTATTGGTATTACAATGATATATATACTTATATTTTTCTCTTTTTTCTGTAAGAAAATCTTTGGCCAGAAGGAGCCGAGGAGAAGGTTTGGCGTTTGTATGATATCGATGGAAATTTGGCTCTAGATGATACCCTATACATAGGAATTTTCGATTTTTCCACTAGTTTCTTTAGGGAAGAAAAAAATATCCGTCTTTACGGTGTATGCAGTTCGTACACTGTATACATAGCCAAGTAAATATCGCCTCTTAATATTTAGTTTTTGTCTTAAAATATGTTGATCAGACGATAATTTGACATATTTACATATATTTTATCAATTTATCACCATGGTATAATAAACAAACGTCAAAATACATTATAATATTTGCTATTTTTTGAATAATTATATTAAAGGGTTATTTAATTTTTTTATGTATTTAAATCATAGCAATACATATTTAATTGATTGTATTATCCCAAATCATATAAAATCATGATTAGTGGTTACCACAAGCCCGGATCAAAGGAAGCCAGAACGGCTCTCAACATTTTAGGGGTTTTAAATTGAAATATATATGAATTATATATTTTTTTTCTTTTTGTACCAGCATAAAACACAATAAATTTAAATTAAGAATAAAAGTTATTTTCAAATTATAATCATAAATATTAAATTGCTTTATTATATTATAATGCTTATTGTGATTATCAGTATCTAATATGCTGAAAAAAATAGTCCATTATTTTTTATTTTACATTTATTGTAATAAGCCATCAGGTGCGAATGTTGGATGACAACTAAGCTTTAACTATTTTGAGAACCAATATTAAGTGGTTTATACACTGCACATTTTTTACGCACGTACCTTCGTTTTTAAAAACGCCGCGATTTTTGCATAAAATGAAACAATCACGTTTATGTGTACACTTTCACGCCTTAGATGGGTCCAAACTTAAAAAATAACACCTCAGACGGTTAAGTTAAAATATGAACCAGTTCAAAAATATTTATTAGAACTAAGTAAATACGCGAACAGGTACATTTTTTTCAGAAAGTCGGGTGGTGAAAATGATTATTATAATTATTTTAGCAACTTTTTAAGTAAAATAAACTACTAAAATGAAATTGATAATATGAAATAAATTTAAATAAGTTAATATAAATAGAAAATGAATTTTTTTTTCGATCACGAGCATTTGTTGGTGTTCGATTGTATTCGTGATCGATATGCTCATGTGGGGACCAACCTCAAGAAAACACGAATGTAAACACGCGTAAAAATGCGGTTAATCATACATGTTTAATTTTGAGGTGTACGGACACAACTCAACTCTAAAATTAAACAATAGATTTCCAATAATGGTTCTTTCCCACCGGGCGTGATTACTAGCGTGTTCTTTATAATATACTATCACAATTGATATATAATTTATCATGTAAGGAACATATTTATGTATGTTCTTATAATTTTTGAAGGCTCATCATTATTTTTGAAAAACGAACAGGATAAAATACGCCTATTTTATAAACAAGGCATCCTCAAATTTCCATATCAATACAAACACATCTACCTAAAATTATAAACGAATTTTTTCATATATCTTTAATGGAGCTTCGTTTAAAACTATTGTCTCTAGGCCATAAAATGTCATTACTCGGTCTTTAGTTACTATATTCTATTAATGGAATAATATGGTGAAATTCTGAAAATTTCACATTTTTAACTGTAAGGGGATGTTCAAGTGTTATGTAAGCACTTGGGAAAAGGAGGTATCTTTCATATTCTGACATTTGGTGACACGGGGAAGGGGAGAGGGTAAAAAATATGTTGACATCAACAGTCCTAAATCGCCACAGCATCATTTCATAAGTTTTTTAGATTTCTTTTAATAAATTTAGAGGACAATCGGACTGACGCTGACGTAATAAAGCAGAGAGGTGTGATGTTGGCTTAAATTTTGCTGACAAAGGGAAGGAGGGGTCTAAAAAATGCGAAAAATGTGCTGACGTAATACTTGAAAGTCACTTAACATGTAGCTATATCACAGTAAGCTCCACTCAGAATCGTTTTTGTCCAAAAAAATTGTTTATCAATCGTTGCTTTTAAATTCAATACAATATAGCCACCACGTGCAGTGTCCCACCAAACGGGCAAAGTGCTTCAACGCGCTGGGCCGACCGTATATTTTATTTACATTTTTAACTATATATTTCCTCGTAGATTTTTGCCCGGTTTTTCAGGAAAGCCTCCTGTAAAAAAAAAAAAAAAACGAATAGAAAAAATACTAACTCTCCCGTGTGTGAACGGCACCGTTTCTGCTGCTCGCAGGTTGCCAATAATGATAATAATAATTATCATCGAGAGTAATAATTATTACTGTCGGCGATAACTCGTACATATCGGGACGGCCGCGACGGATTTACAGCCGGTCGGATACAACGCCGCCTCGTCAGCAGCCCGAAAGTTGCCCGGTCGATTGCCGGGCCGCCGCGACGCCTATCGCTCGCCGGTAATTTACTGCGCCGCCCGTCCGGGCCGATGTTTAAACGCCGTTTCGCGTCCTCGTGGTTGAACGCCGGGCGGCGAAAAGACACGCGTACGCGTCCGACGATTTATTGTGGTCGGACAACAACAACAACAACAACAACAACAACAACAACAACACCTCGGTACACATACCACCGACACCGGGGACGGAAACGCCGCCCGTCCCGAGTACGCAGGCGAAATGCGTGGTGAAAACTTTCCGTTCTTGTGGAAAAAGCGTCAATGTGGGTAGGGGGGGGGGAGACGGTCGGTGATGTACGGCCTGTACGACCGGGGACTGGTTGATAGGGATACCGGTGGGGGGGGGAATTTTTCATCCGGATACGTACACGGTCGATACGCCGCGGGTACCGACGCGAACCGAGAATTCGATACTCCCCGCGCGACGACGATGTCCGGGAATCCCGATTAAAACGACATTAAACGTCCAAGAGTGTGTACGGTTTCTTCCAGGTTTCCAAACACGAGTTTAGACGACACCAGTCGTGTCCGTCCGCATATATATTCACTATAGTTACCGGTTACCGGGTGACAGATATTTGTCATTTTATACCATTTGTGCACCGTAGTTCCCAGGGACGTGGTTGTTCTGGTCACGAGGAATACGGACGTTATCGGTTGATTTATATTTACACGGTGTTCAATGTTTCACGACTTCCGACTGGAATCTAGCTAACACTTACGTGACCTGCTACTCGGAAAAGTTTAATTATAATATTGTAATAAAATTAACGTTTTATTATAATTATAAATACGTTAAGTGTCACTTTTATTAGATTATTATTTCACAAGGCATTTATAATGAGCATAAGTCTTAAATTAAAAACCCCGGAAAGTTTGCTGCTCTCCGGGCTCTTAATACCTAGATACGTTCTTGAATATTTGTTTAAAATTCGTTTCAAACATGGGAATTTAGTACGCTCGCAGAGTAGACATTCCTAACTTTTTTTCAATTTTAGATTCCGAGCACTTATTTTATTTTATTTTTTAAATAACTTTAATTTCTCAATTTAGTTTCTCAATTTCTCAATTTTTTTTTTTTTTTTACTAGTATCTCCCGAATAAACATTTAAACATTTAATATTTATTAAACCTCGTATGCAACATTTAAATGTAATGTTTAACATTAAAAAAATATTAAATTTGGTTTGATCAAATGTTGCCAAATCTCATTTGAACAAGTTTTGAAGGTCCATACTAAGGTAAACTTTGTATAACAAGGTTCAATTCAACATTGAATCGTTCTCCAGATCGGAGGGCTTCCATTCCCCGAACCTTATTTTTTTAGGGAAATTCAATTTATAATGTTAATGTACAATTCTATACAGCTTTACACTTTATTATTTTACAATATTAAAATTTTCATGAATCAAATTCTAGCTGGTTGTTAATTTTTTGTAAAAAATAATATATTTCTATGAAATTTAACTTTTAAATGTTTATATATTATATTAGGTAGGTCAATTACAAAAAAAAAATATTAATTGAATATGAAAAAATGTATTCAGTAAATTTTTTGAATATAAAATATTCTTAATACCTCTAATATTGTATACATTTTATAATATTTAATATACTTTTTTTATGAAACTTTTAAATTACGAAATTATTATATTATTTGTATCTTACGTTAAGTAATTCAAATAATTACAGTACCGAATGGATACGATTTCGGTGTACTTAATAATATAATCTCTAAATGTTATCCCTCGAGCCGCTCGCTCAAGTTTAAACATTGTCGAACAAATTCAAGTATAATTATGCGTAGTTTGTGTATAGTTGTAAAATTACGTTAAATGTAGGCTCTGGATCTGATGTGCATGAAAACGCATATCTCTCATTATATTATATTATTAGGTATTAATTGTATGTACGAATCACGGGCGCCCTTTAGAAGGGCAAAAGAGAGCACTCGACTCTCCCTGGAAATTCCACTATAATATTATATATTTTTATCGTATTAAAATATGTTATTTAATGATAACTATCGAAACGTTAATTTTGACTTACTTTATGAGAAATTTGTGTGATTCTGCTACTGATTTTTTTTGCATTTAAAAGTAATATTTCATAAATTATACGTGTCCTGGTCCAGATATATTAATTCCTGCGGACGTTTAACGGTAATAATTTCACCGTCTGAACGATGGGATTTATGTGCACCGTGTCAGAGACCTCCGAGGGGGGGGATGGCTATTAGAAAATCGAAATTTAGTGTGAAGTCCAGAGGGTGGACGGTAGGAAAAGCATGGTGGATACGGTCGGGAAACGACGCCAAAAGATAGGAGTGCGCGTAACGCTCATTGCGCGCGCGGGCACTTTTGATTTACCTCCGTTCTCGCCCCCGTTAAACGACCTTTTACAAACTATTATTATTATACAATGAAATTTCCCCCACCCCTTCCCAATAGAGCGGACGAATCTAGGAAAAACAAACCCAAAACAAAAAATATGTTTAAAGTAAAACGAACGAAATAAAAATACTATAGTCCCACAATATTATCGAAGAAATTCACAGCTCCCGTTAACAGTCAAAACAATCCCATAGAAAGAATGCTACAATGAATTCAATAAATTAAAATTGTCGATAATCTATCATTCCTAAAGCATTATTTATCGTTAATTTGTACCTTAAATTCTAATATGTATAAAAAATACATTTTTTATAAATTTTTTATTTCTCCTAATAAGTCAATTTATCTGTAACTAGTATAAGATTACACGCATAATATATATACTATAAATATTAAAATCTATATATTATGGTATTGTAATATTGACTCACTAATTAAAATTAAATAAATAATGAATTGATAATGATTTAATAATAATAATTAGCAATAATAATGAATTCATCAATTAAATTAATCCGAAGTAAAAATAAAGAAACCATATTATATTAAACGTACGTCAAGCACAAGTAAAAGCCTACTATGAAAACGATATTTTAAATATTAATCATACATAAACGATTTTAATTAATGTTTAATAATTGATTATATTATTATAAAAAAAAAATTGAAATAAAGAATGACTTATGAAAATCGGTTTTGAGAATGACTCAAATGCGATTTCTTTAAAACAAATCTGGATTATTACAATATTATCAATATATTACTTTTAAATTTATATTTATCAAAAAATATCATAAGATTTAGTAAATTTTAAATACCTATTTGGTCATTTTTCTGTTGTTCTATCTGGTTGTGATCGTTTACGATTTCGGTTCTAAACGAAACAGTACAGAATACCGCTGTCTTGTGAATTTAAAACTCGAGTTGGTAGTGGAAATATTATATTAAAGTTTTTCACGGACAGAACTTCAATGGTAATGACATATGTTATTATCGAGTGTGCCAAACGAGGAGAAAATCGGTTGTTATAATATATTGTTTCGTCCGGCTAAACTGTACACTCAAAAATCAAATCGTGTCTCGGTTACATCGTATTATGTTCATACTATAAAAGTATTGTTTTCTCACACCTGTCACCCACATCGATTAGATCCATATGTCCCGGACCGAGACACATTTTAGAGATATTCTATTTTCTAACTATTGTGACGGCAACAAACACATCATCCATGGCCGGTTACATCGATACAAATACAAAGGACAAAAGAAACCTAATATTACATTATATATTAGGATTCATCAAAAATGTCTCTGAACGAAAATGCTTTTGATCGTAAATATCTTTGAACGAAAATAATATCGTTTAGACATTTAATACATTATATATTACAATATTAGAAAGCAGAATATAATTTTCGAAAGGATATAGAAAAAATAATTAATTTACAAAACGAATAATTTGTTTACGATTTTTATTTTCTAGTCAAAATAAATGTGATATAAATAATATGATATTAAATTTAATACTCAGTAAGTTTGTACTTTTAAATAAGCAAACATATACTTTAATATTGAATAACAATGATATACAATAATTTAGAAAATTTTGTGAATCTTACACTAAATTTTCTCCATTTTTTTATATTAAAACTAAACGTGCCAAATATATTACGAACATTTTCTTCGTAAAACGTTGTACCTACAGGCGTGGATAAATCACATAATAAATAAAGAAACCGCTCTTTGAGTTTTGGAATTTGGAAATATACCATATAAAACGCCAAAATGAACGATTGTTCGAAATCGATCATATTACGGTATTATAGGCCAGCTTAACCTGGCTCGAAACTTTCCTCGAGTATCCGGCGGTGAGGACAAGCCGGTCTTAACGCCGACATCATGCACTTTTACGATACACTTCGAGTATTTATCCGTAAATTTATCGCTCCCCCAATTATTTTCCAAAAATATTACTACTACACTAAGAGGAATACTCTGGGGTTATCTAAGTTCTGTAAGTCGATATTTCGACCGAAAATTGATTATCTTCTTTTTGGATAGGTTTATCCATTTTTGGAAATTATTTTTGACATTTGCGCACACACCCACACACACACACACACACACACACACATATATATATATATGCGCACACATAGTACATGCCTCACGTTCTGATAGGGATCCCTTCGGCAACTGCGGTACTCGTGTATAGTAATCGTTTCCCTTCTCTCCTGCACGCACCTACGTCCATTTCACTACCTATATATGTATACATATATAGGCTATACTCGTCGTATATACCATAACCCTTGTAAAGTTTTTTAACCGTCCCTTTCAGATATCTCTCTCTCTCTCTTTCTCTTTGACGCTGTCTCTCTCTCTCTCTCTCTCTCTCTCTTTCACCGCACAGCATTATATCTCCGGCCCGGCCGAGGAAAACAACGGATTTTATTGGCTCTCTCCTTGTAAACACGAGTGCCCGTCGTCGCCGCCGCCGACGATCGTAAATCGGTCGATAAAAACCCGCCGCGCCGTGCCGTCCCTTCGGCGTCCGCGGCCGGTGTAAGGTTGTCTGTAGTGAACGGGGTACTACCGGTGACTGTTATTCGGCATCGGCCGCAGAAAGCTGCGTATAAAATTTAATTACGTTCCAAATTACCCCTTTTATATTATTGTATAACACGACGACAATAAAGCGATTCCCGGTGCAATTCGGTCTGAATGGTGCTCGAGGGATGGCAGGGCGTTTCAGGAGAGAAAAGAAAATTCCGATAACTGTTGCCCGCGAACGCTCGTCTCCACTTGCCTGGACAGCGGTGTCGTAGTGCAGGGCCCAAACGGATATTCTTCCTAATAAAAAATAAAGAAAAAATTTGTAGACCAATAATAGCGCGTGTGCTATTGAAAAAAAAAATGTATTGTTTATTTTTATTTTTCCATTTTTAATTTCCCCAGTGAGATTATACCTACTACATAAAATACAGGAGATGTTACATCGTAGTATGCAGGCTATACTCTCTGGTTGTATTATAACCTCCCGCTCTAATTGGCTACTGCGATAGTTAAAGTAAGTACTCGGGTTTTTTTTTTTATATATAAATTTTCCCATTATTTTCGTTCCTTCCAAAAATTTTTTCCCGCAAAAGTTTAACGAACAAGTATAGAAGTACACTGCAGCTTTCTTTTATACTGCAGTATACGCCATACAAATATATATATATTATATATATAATTTTTGGATTATACGAGTAACGCGTTACAACATAATAATATAATATATTGAAACATTTGAAACACTACACGCAAACCTGTAAAATGAATATATTAAACTACCTTAAATTTTCTTGTAAATTGCATTTTTACCTCATCATATTGATTAAAAATCTTTATTGGAGTACTGAAAATATTATTTTTTCATTTGTCCTACTGACCAATAGTCGAAATTTTTGGTCAATATTAAACGAAAATAAAGACATGGCAACCGAACAATATTGCTATTTTAAATCCTACGAGACCAATTAACTTTTATAATTAGATATCTAGGATTCTAAAGAGTTATGAAATGTTTTTCTCTATAACTTTTTGTATTTGAGACATTCAGTATATTTCAAATATCTTGATTATTTTTTTTATATTTTACTTTATTTTTAGACTAGCGCATTTTTAGTGCAATCTTGGTACAATTTTAGATCATTAATACTGTCTCAAAAGACAAATTATAAACTTTAATCTGATCAAATATTCAGAAAATTTTTTTTTTTTTAATCCGTCATTATAACATATTGAATTTAAATAGTCTTCCAAAATAAAATGTACCTAATAGTTTTGACAACATTTTAATTATTCGAATAATTGTCGCATTTTATATACATTTTTTTTTTCAATATTATAGCCATTCTAGTATATTTATTTGAATATTAATCATTGTCTCTTGACAATCACTATGCAGCAGTGTTTAGAGAATTCGTTTTCATTTGAACATCAATACGAACGCATACAGATAAATACCATTTAAATAAATGTTTAAATCTTTCGTCTGGATGATTTTTAGCTGTTTGTTATTAATTTGACGTAAATTATATACAATATGACCAGTTTATTGGTAGTTTTAAACATTTTACTCTGTATGTATTATCTAATGTTTTAGATGATAAGATATTTCGTTATTTTTCATATAACTGTGTTTCGACCGTGAGCCATTTTATTACTTTATGTTTTTCACGAAAAGGAATCAAATCATCTTGAAAACTTACTTTTGGAAGGATGATAATAATGTCACACTAAATTGAAAATTTTTTTAGTAAAATATCGTTTTTGAGATAAAATTGGATACTATTTTCAATGTAGCTCAATCACAGGAACTATCAAATTATATGAAGTATATATATAAGTAAGTATATATATATCATAATATGAAGTAAAATATCTTAAAAATTATTTAACGTGTTATATTATCGTAATTTTTTTTTATCAATATTTATAATGGGTATAATTATCCATGTATGTTGAATATAATTTTTTCTAACGTGAGTTTCCTTATAGTCTACAAAATTATTTCCGTCAAATTTTTCAATTTGAATGTCGGCCATTATAATATTATGAAAATTAGATTCTAAAAATGTAGTCGTTATTACCTATGCAAAATTATATGTATACGAGTGTGTACAATACACGACCATAAATTACGTATTTTACCGACCCATTAATAATCACAATTTAATATTGAATTATTTATAATTCATAAGTATATTTCGCCGGAAACATATGTACACGAAATATCGTACGTTTATATTTTGTCAAGCCCACAAGAAATTATTTATTACCGTTTCTCTCTAAATATACAAATATTACGCGCTTAATAATAAATCGTTTTGGCGGAGTAAAAATTTAAATAATTAAAATGGCATTATTTAAATTCTCGCCGGGAGAAAAACTCGGTTTTCCCAGTCCCTCGGATTAAGTTAATTTTTTATCCGACGTCGCGTTGAAAACGATACGGCTGGCACGGGCGACGAGTGAAAGGGTGTAGGGGAGGAGCGGGTGAGAAGAGGCCGGAGCTAGGGATCGGACTACGGGCGGAAAGTGAGATAAAAACAATAATAAAATATAACAATAAGTAAAGAGCACGGGTGGGTAGAATGGCGTGGGTGAACCGCACTGCGATAGCCTTGGTGTGGACGGCGGAGGCGGTGGCAGTGTCAGATGTTAGTCAGAGCGACTCGAGTAGATTGTATCGGCGTCGGGTTTTTGGCGGTCTGGAAGGTCTTAACGCGGTTGGTGCTGGGCAACGGAGGAGACGGTGTGGTCCGGTCAAATTAAAAGTATACCCTTAAAGGTAAGTGCGAAAAGTTTTTCTCTTTTGAGAGGCTATTAGTTACGTAGTGCTGCTGTCTAGGGAAAAGAGGACTGGCGATAGTGGGAATACGGTGTGTAGGAGAACGGTTTTTTCCTACTGCCCTCGTGTCCCCACATAAGTATATACGTATAAACTATATATATATAATATATATATATACATACATAGCATGCGACCCGAGCCGAGATAAGGACGATAGATATAGAAAAAAAAAGAAGGAAAAAAGTATCCTTAATAAGGTATTATACGTGCTTAGTGCATAGGCCGATTAAAAATCCTCGTCAGAGCAAGGGAAAAGGATGAAAATGAAAAAAAAAAAAAAAAGAACGAGAAGAAAATAACGAACGATGATGGTCACGGGAGATATGGCGCCCGGAGAAAAATGAAACGGAACTACATTCAATTACCCCATAACCGCGCCGAGCTCTTAGCCCCCCGGCGGAACTTTGGGGTTTTTATTGTGTATATACCACGACCGTGGTACTATTTTCGCCGGCCGAGGGGGGGTGGGTGGTATACGCGATGGGTCGCTGCCCTCGGCTAATAACCCGGACCGGAAATTAATATTTTTTAATTCGGTCTACATTTCGGTGATATACGATATAGAGGGTGGTGGTAGAATATAAATCAATGTTCGGTTCGAATTAAAATTATTATTCAACGATTTTATGTTCAGTCATTGCCACAAAATTATAAGAACAGTAAAGGACAATTAATAAATTTGCAATTGTCTTCATCGTCATTTCCCTCATTATACATAGATCGAACTCAAATAATGTTTTTATTTACTCATATACTTATACTTGTATATTTCAATCCGAAAATGGAAATAACACGTATTGAAAAGTTAAACTTCATTTATTTTTCAAATATATATTCGTAAACTATATCGGTCACAATTTTATCGATATAATTAAACCCTTAGCGTTGTCGGAGCATCCCATATTTTTTATGTTTTTATATTGCAATAAGCGGAAGATTAGTTCACGTGGGTACTTTCTGATGTCCGATCACTATTTTGTATATATGTACGAGCCTATTATCTATATTCTGTACGAAAATATTTTTTTTTGTTTTTTTTTTTCTACTTTAATAAGCATTATAATCACATTTATTTTGTAAACAATTATTTAAAAATGTGGAAATCATTTTTTTTATTATATATATAATTATATATTTAATTGTAATAAATTAAAAAACATTATATTTTTTTCCTAGATAACCTACACTTTACTAGCTAGTTAAATGATTGATGAATATAAAGTATATTTTTACGAAATTGATATCGGACTACCGAAAGTACTAGAAAAATATTTTCTCTTTTAAAAATTTCATAACAGTTTAATGGGAAAGTTTAGGAAAAATTGAGGAAACATATTTTTGCTACGAAATTTGGAAATTTATCAATATTTTGAGTGATTACAACTCACACACACTAACGCCCATCTACGTATAACATAATATATAGGTATCATAAATAATGAATTTCCCGTGTTGGGATTTATCTGCTCCAACGGCATTAATAACATCCTTTATACCTGTTCTTGGACGGATGGATAAAGTAATACTTATATTTATTGGACTCACATATTTACGGACAGTACCGATAGATCCTTTTAAGACCACGAATTTCTATATGTTTACTTCGAGACCAATATTTTTAGGAGTTAATAATATCATGGGTATTATAATCCCACGTTCGGACGTTAAATCATAGTAAGTTACGATACGATTGCCGAGCACTTAAGTGATTTGAAACAATTTTTTGTCTGTCCGAAAGCGAAAAACTTTGTTTTTTTTTTTACGACTTCCGACGATTTATTACCCGACCACAATGTGATATGTTTGCGTTCGTATATTATTTCTAAGAGTACATATAATATATTATGATTTACAATTACGAAACGAATAAATCATGGTACGCGCGTACGCAAAAGTATACGTTAAAATAAAGAAATTTTAATCGTTTTTACAAAATATTATTTGCGGATACGATCGGTTGTGTGCTTAGTTATGTTTTGTCTGGTGAACTCAATACTTCGACAAAGTATTAAGTAAAATACATTGAAAAACTTGAAAATATATATTTGGTTGGATAGTATCATATATACAATATACAATATACATGTATCTTAATAATTGTATCTTGTATATTGTATCATGATATATATTATTAGGAAAATATCTTGTATCTTGTATCTAGATACATTTTACTCCAGTATCATGTATATTGTACATATATATATTATAAAATGTAAACTCAAAATTCAAATTATTTTTTGTAATATTTTATAATATTTCATAATATTTAAAATTAATTTTATGTAATATTGTGATATATCAAATTAAATGTAATCTTTTCGTAATATATTTTACATTTTCTTCATTTCTAAAGAATATATGTCATATAATTTTAAGTTAAACATTTTTATTTTTACCTCTACAATTATATACTCTAAACTTATAGCAAGTCTATTTAAAAACAGCAACAATATGAATTCTATTCAATATTTTAAAAATGTTAGTTTTTAAATAGTTATTATAACTCTAATACACTATAAGTATACATTTTAAGAACTTAAAACTAAAATTATAGTTAAAAAAAAATAAAACATAAATTCCTTTTTTGAAAATCGAATTTTTAGACAAATCGTTTTGGTAAATTTGTTTACAATTTGATTACAATTACTGCTTCTGAAAATTATTATGTTTTGCTTATTTAAATATACACGTCATATATATATATATATATATATATATATTAAATTCTTATTTTCTAAAAAATAAATTACTGAACTTTAATATAAAATTTATCACCAACATTTTTCTAAAATTCTGATTTAATAAATAGGTATATTGAATTTTGTATATTAATTCTAACACAAATGCAATAGGTAATAATTTTTTTTAATCTTTTAAAATTGAACATGGAATAAAAATTATTGCATTTATCATTACATTTTTTTTGTACATATAAAGTGTTATAAATTATTATTTTTAAAAATATTGAATATATTTTTAAAGTATCTCGTATCTCGTATCAAGGTACATATAATAATTGTATTATGTATCCAATATAAAAATAATATTTTAGTATCACGTCAAATATTTTGAATTGGCATATTTTGTACGGCTGTTAAAATATTATTATTTTTTGTTGACAATATGTTTTAAACACGTACATCATTATATTATTTTATTTATAGATTATAAACTCTATCTTCATTGTTAAATTATAATAATCTATGAACGAATATCATAGAGTTTCTAAGACCTATTAAATCTAAATTAAAATGAAAATTTATTTATACTAATCTTATAATCCGATCTTAAGACTCTGGTTACTGAGTAGGAAATAGCTAGCCGGCTATCACTTTATTAACTGAATAGGATTATAGATAAGGATTAAGTTTGTGAAAGCGATGTAGTGCAAGTAAATATATTAATTTAGTGTTCAACTTACGGTTATCCAATACTTGCTTAAAAATTTGTGTCCAAAATTCAATAGCTAAAGTTTTTCTGAAAAATTATCGGTCCAGTCAAATTTAATCAAAATAATGTAGAAAACTAAAATTAAATTATGGTTTTGCTTGGATTTTAATTTTATTATAAAAAAACACAATGGCATCTATTGAACTGAGTCACTTAAAGCTTAGACTTTTTAAATGCCCTTCTTTGAAAAATTATTTACTGCGTTTTAACAAGGAATCCCGAGTATAACGCATGCGTCTAAACCTGACCTATTCAAAACCATACGATTTCAACAATCCTAAAAGCACCTTTGTCCTTATAGATTTTCTGTTAAAATATATTATATGTTTTTTTTATGACCCAACGACAATCGATTTACTCTTTGTGTTTACCAACAATACAGACTCGACGACGGAAATCCTTTTTTTTTTTTGTGTGTATTCATTTATTCTGAATCTTTTTAAAGTATTTAAAATACTTTATCGCTTTTAATTATTACATTTAATGCTAGTTTTAGGTTTTTCTACATAAGTATTAAGTATAGATACCTTAAGGTATCTTAAGGTAATTATATCCTCATATTATCAGTCTGTAATATCAACTCATTACTTGATTACGAACATCAATATCTACAATTTGTATTCATTATAATACATTTTAAACCTAATTTATAGTATGTGCATAATTCATGTTATACTTATAATTGTATTTTATTATTTATAAAAAACAAATTATTTCTGAAAAAAAAAATGTTTGGAATAGTTTGGATTTTGTTTTTATGTAACAAATTAACTTAAAAATACGTATAAATACTTACCAGGAATTTCGCATAGAGTGGGAATTTCTAAAGATTTTCTTCTGTTTCATTAATTTACACTACTCTTGCACACCATACTCGTATATATAATAAACATAAACTACTACTAATAACACTGTCAAAATATATATTAAATCCCGTTTGTGATATATATTTGATTATTTTTTCTGGAAAAAAATATGTAAAAGTAAAAATACTATTTTCCACAACCGTACACAATAATTTTATGAAATATTTTACATATATTTATATAGTTACTTGACTGTTAAACTATAATATTCTAACCAAAAAAAATCTCTGTAGAAAAAAAGAGTATTGACTCAAATTAAATTATCAATTTGCCTAATAACATTTTATTTTCAAAATATTAATTTGTGTTTTTATTTTTACACATTTATTTTCGTTTAAGTTATAAGTAAAGAGCGGATTTTTAGGTTCTTAAAAGCTTAAAATATGATGCTAATATTCTCTAAAAAAATCCTAAAATATTCTTTTAATATTCCTTAAACTTGTAAATATGCAGATAATATGATTAATAAAAATCAAAAACATTAAATAACTATTGTGCACCATTTTTTTGGTAAATTATTTAAATTAAAATTTTTTTAAACATTTGATACAAATATAAATATAATACAATACCTAGGAAAAATAAAGTAATAAAAACATATTAAGAACATTAAATAACTATTGTGCACCATTTCTTTGGTAAATTATTTAAATTAAAAATTTTTTAAACAGAAGATACATATATAAATGTAATACAATATCTATATTAAAAATAAAGTAATAAAAACAATAAAGTTAAGATCTAACCTTGTGA
>JAIPRL010008313.1:0-20608 GCA_025469235.1 Pemphigus obesinymphae | reverse complement strand
AATTTGTAATATTTTACAAAAATTATGAATATTATCTAATATGGTCCAATTTTGTACATTTTGTGGAATACAACCATAACACCATGCATTGTAAACTATTATTTCATGATTGTATGAAATCATAGTCCAATTAAATGTCTTACCAAAAAATGTAAGTATAACTGGTATAACTGAATGTATGCTTTTTATACATTTTTAATAAGTAGGTAGTAGGTATTAAAGTATAATGTTATGCAATTTATAAATATGTATATATTTCACATACCTATTAGAAATTAAATTAGTAAACTATTGTGTTTTGCTAATGACACGGTTTTCCTAGTTAGTTATTCTATTATCTATATTATATAATGAATAAAATTTTAAATATTAAGTCTTCATAGGTACAATACATGTTTTTGCTATTGTTATTAAATATATTAATACAATTAATTCACCAACTCATAATTATAACACACAATTTGTTAAAGATATTGATATTATATTATTACCTTGACTACTTTTTGTCAATCTGGATGGACCATATTTTCTATTCACGCATTTTTGTATTAAACACAAAATAAGTACTCATGATTTCATGAATTTTAAACAACTAAATTTTTTATTATTAAAAGTGGTGGTGTTCAAACGTTATTGCCATGTTATGCTTATTACAACTATATTATTATAAAAATATAATAACAATAAATAAATATAATAAAATATACACAAATGTCTTTATTTATTGTAGGTACCTATACAAAATAGAATATCAAAATGCATAATATAACATAATATATATATTATAGAATTAATAAAAATATTAACTTAACTTAACTTTTAATGGAAAAAATTAACCAGTTAATAACTTGTTCACAGATATCTTAACTACATAATATGATAAGTTTATAATTGATGAAATGAACTAGTTAGGTCAATATGTTAATACTAACTTAACTTTAACTTATTAACTAGTTGATGCCCATCATTGTTATGAACTAAAAAAATATATATAAGCCTCAAATGTTTGCCCCCCAAGTGAAAAATAGTTCCTGGGCCACTTTGGTCATTATTTTTTGGGATATTTTACATACAAAATTAATTATAATATAAATAATAGTGCAATACAATCTAATGTTAATACACTGTATAAAATATAAATGTGTATGGTAATATAAAAACAGTAATATTTTCACAAAATTAAAAAATTGTTAGTTAATAGATGTACTTATGTCTATAAAAATACTAAGAGAATAACTCATGTCATAAAAAAATAATATATAAAAAAAAAATGTATGTACAATGTAAAAATATAAAAATAATTTAAATAGCTGTTTTCTATTTATGATTGTAAGTGAACATGATATTTAATGATGTCAACAAATTTAATAATATTAATTTCATTGTCTCTTAATCTGAAAAAAAATGAATAGGGTATTTAAATATAATTTTAATTTTAAAAAGATGTAATTTTACCTTTCTTTGGCATTTTGTAGTCGCTTTTCTAGCTTCCGGTACTTTGGTTTTGATTTAGGTTTCGGATTGCCATTTCTTTGTGCCAATATTTCTAACTCAAAATTTTGTTGCTGATTTCTTAGCTCTGTTATTAAGGTGTAAATATTTGGCTTGCATTTATTAATTAATCTATTTAAAGCAGCGTGCCAGCCTTCTAAATTATTTATGGTCCTAGCTCCTTCTGTGTCAAAATGGTTCCACATTTGACGTTGAAACAGACATATGTCTGAGTCTAGGTAGGTTTCTACAAAGTAGTCCATTAGCTTTCTTAAATCTGTATATAAGATAAATATTTAAGTGCCTTCATTGTATATTATAGTAAGTATCTACATTATTTTTTTAATTAATTACTTACTTTCATCAATTGGTGCTTCACTGTGTATTATTGTCCAACATTCGTCAATTTGGTCAATGGGTACTAGGGCAAGAGCGCTTATTCTCCTTATAGTTTTTTGTACTTCAATATTGTTTATGTAGTCATTTGTTAAACCAATATTTTGAACCTTGCACCATATTGCTTGACCAAAATGAAATAGGCATCCTTTAATTATTGCATTATTAAATGACTCACGAATTGCCACGATCATTCCAATTTCAAAATCAATTTGTACATTTTGAGGATTAAAGGTTCTTTCATTAATCTTTTATTATTTTGAACATCCTCCTATATGTATCACTACTTTTATTTGGTAACAATGCATATACCTATATGTAAAGTATGTATATTATAAACAATAAATAATAATAATATAATATAAAAATTATGTGACAATTTACCATTGGTACCATAACTCCCATAACTAAACAATGTATGGTATATATTTGTAAAAATAGAGAAGGGGCAGACTTAAAAGTTCCATCCATAAAAATGGTATCATTGTCACAAAGTCTTATTAAAAAGCCTTCACTTCCAAACACAATTATTTTATCATCAATTCCATCTGTACCTTAAAAGCCAAAACCATTAAAATATATTTTTAAACTTTAAAATAAACTTTCTACTACTAATTTAATTAGAACCTACTCATTTTAATTAATGTATTTACTATTTAAAATTATTTTACAAATGTGGATGAGTTTATTGGTAATCAAAATGTGATTTTGTGTAACTCTATGAACTATATTATTATTACTATGCTGTGGTTCTTAGGTACTTTTATCATTCGTTACCAAACTAAGGAATAATCAACTTTAAAATTTAAAGAAAATGTATTGATTAAAACTAAAAAATATTTTAATATTAAAATTATTATTTGATAGTATATTATATCATGACCTATATTATATCCTGTAGTCTGTTTTTATGCAGTATTTCTGTCAATTCTAAAAATATCAAAATCAAGTGCATTTAAGGCTAAAAATTTTGAAAAGTTCAAAATTCAAATGATATGTTTCATTTGACCAAGCAACCCCCCTTCACTTACCAACAATTTAACAGTCCTTTGTTTATTAACTAAACGATTTATCCCCTAAAGATAGTAAAATTTATAAAAGTTAGGTATATAAATTATTATTGGTTTTAAATATTTTTAAATACATTTTTTAATATTTAATATTTTTTTTCACGCCACTATGGAATATAATCATAATTTGAATAATTTGTTTATAAACATTTTTATACAATACAACAATTTATTCAACAATTTCTATTTGTATTTATAATTATTATAATTTATAATATTATTTTTCAATATTAAAATCATACTAAATCGATGGAGATCAAAATATTTTTTTGAAAAAAAAAGTTATTTTAGTATTAATCATAAAATTACCATACCTATTAAAAAATCTCTTCCATCATTAGTTGAACGCCATTCGCCTTCAATTATTAAATCCCGTAAATTTTTTGGAAGGGGAGGAATCATTTTCAATTTTTCCCGGTACGCAGAACTTTTTATACTGGAAAAAACAGGTATAGCATCTTCCACTTCATATTGTGAAGCGCCTTCAACTCCCAAATCTACAACGGATCTTCTAACATCATTGAAAGCCCGAGGAATGGTTTTTATTGGATTCTGAATAACGTCCTCCTTAAAATAAATGTTTTTTGTAATTTTAATTAGACTTTTGGACTTTTAATTACATAATAAAATTATACCTAGTATATAGTAGATACTATATCTAGTATCTAGGTACTTATAGCTTATAAAATAATTAAATTACACTTACCTTCAGCTTATTTCGAAAGCCACGTTCAGCTAATTGAACACCATGTGTTGGGTGGTTATGGTTTTTTGATAAAATCACAGTTGTATTATTTTTTAAGATCGCACGACCACCGCAGTTATCTATACATTTATAATATTGATTTTCATCACGTTTTCGAACTATTCGATGAATATAATTGTTTACCACAAGTAGGTCTTTGTTTTTTTCAGATTTTATCTTAAACCACTCCATATTTTATAATAATTATATAGTAAAAATATAAAAATGTAATTGTAAAAGTGAATTAATGAAATTAACTTAAATTTAAACGTTACCGTTGGAAAAATCCGGGCAAACTAAAACCACAATATTAGTAGGTATTGCATTGTAGTAGGTAGATATACTATATATACGATACTTTACTATACTATACTATAATATACGAAAACTCGTCGTAGATTTTATCTGTATACTTTTATCATTATATTATAGTAGTTAGTGTCAATCACATTTTATGATAACTACGATCATTTATATTAGAAATGTACAGTGTATATATGACTCGTAATATACGAGTAAAATACTATATCACAAAATTTTCTAAATGCACTAAAAAGAACTTTAAAAATATTTATAAATGTAATTACTTATACATGTTGTTTGTAACAACTTACGATATTTTTAAAAATTGAACCACTGCAGTGCATGGATTGGAAAAAAGGAATAACTAACTGTAACCCTATTTTTCACAAATAATAAAACTGTCTAAAAATGTTTCTGGTGGATTTTTGAAAAAACCTTAAACACAAAAATTTTTATTTTTATACATGTAGAAACCTTGCGTAACTAACGGGGGGACAGGGAGCAATTTGCCTCCCCCCAAAGTTGCTTCAGTCGGCCAAATTGTTTTGTCTATTCGTGAAGATCAATGCCCAATGTGATAGGTTCATAAGGAAAAAAATGGAAAAAACAAGTTGATGACTAAAAAAGTAAGCTTTTTGCAGTCGGCCAAATTGTTAACGTGTGACCATTTTTTTATTGCTTATACAAAATAAAGTACAATCAGTCAGTCAAATTATAACACTGCCCCTCCCCCCAAAAAAAAATTACTTCGCTACGCCACTGGGTTCAATTGACTATTTTTTAGTCTAGTCTACTATTTTTTCATTTTCATTAACAATTACGCCCTGTAGATTATACGCCAATAACCCACATAGACAAGACACAATAATGTTAGATGAAAAATGAGTTAATTAGGTTAAAAAAAAATTTACAAAATACCATGTGATGAAATTCAATTCTTCATCGTAAATTTTCTACCGGAAAATTAAAAGAATTTATGAGTAACAAAATAAACTACCTATTGAAATACAATAATAATATAATTATGTATAATGTATCATGTATAATTGAGTAGGTATATACCTAATAGGAATAATACATATGGCACAATAGGTAGTACGAGAGTACGAGTACAATACTCGTATTATCGTTGTCGGCGAATTGGGAATTTTTTTAAAAAATATTAAAACCGGTTTTTGTGTCGGCAAACTGGGAGTCGGCGAATTGGGAATGAACCAGTTGGTAGGGTGTGACAATTATACTAAAACTTAATATATATACGATATATAATAACTGCACATGCGTTTTCGCCGTCTGTCCGTGTTATAATAAAGAATAATGTATTTAGTAATGACATAGTGTATATGTGCGTATAGTATATGCTGTGAACGGGTAAATGCAAGTGTGAGTTCGAAGCTCGTCGTCAATAAGTTCAATAATATATCTCTGTAGACTTTGTTGTTTAATAGATATTTTATTACAATACACGATTGTTATTATATAACGAGTACGTTACAACTATATTCACAAAGAGACAACAATCACTGGACGCCCGAAAACCAAAAATATCCTGCGCACGCTCACGCAATGGAAGAAGATCTCAATGCTGATCCCAATCCCGATTTTAATGTCTCTATATAGATATGAAATGTATACAACGGCAGGGACTAAAATTACGACACACCTTGTGTAATATGAAATGTTAAGACGTGTGTGGTACGAAATTAAAAAGTGTGTAGTAGCTCTATTCTCCATATTACGGTAGGTATTTGTTTTTAATGTTGCATTTTTTTATTAAATTATTTTATTTAAATATATTTTTAAAAAAATTCCAAGAATGTATCATCAGCCAAATCTAAAATACCGACAAGTGTCAAGTAACACGTTAACAGCTAATGCAGGCTTTCCTATATTTCATAGATGATAAAGATACTTTTATCATCAGAAAAAAACCTCTGGATTATAAATTCATAATATTTAAATTTACATTCGTATACGAATCCGATTGCCATTTTTTGTAATTGTATAAATAGCCTATTTATATTGCGTTAAATATGTAATAACTCAAAATAATTTTGAACGCATAACTATAACAACCTATATTTATTATGAGTATAAGTTTTTATAACATAAATGAACACTTTTGATTTTTATTTTCTGATGAGCTGATTGAAACATAACGGCCATCTAATGAATAACTAAAATGAGGCCGCTGAAGGGGGAGGGTGATAACATCCTAATGTATGTGCGGTACGAAAAAGTATATATTTTAGTCTCTGCACAACAGCTACGGCTATAACTCGTAAAAGCTCACCGGCCGAATATATATAAGTTAACGAAAAAATAAAATAGAAAATCAATTTAACGCAAACACGTTTTGTCACGTTGAACGCAGGCGAGAGAAGAAAAAGGTACGGCGGTTTCTCGCGAGCTCCAGTTTGAAGTGTACGATTATACCATCTGCGAACTAGTTTCTGAAAAAATGTTATCGTTGACCAGTGCTCCTATCGACGTATGGTATGAGACGTGCATGCGCATAGATCCACGTGACTCCGGCGCATACTCGTGGTGTGACTAGATAGAGAAGAGTTACGATGAAATGGTACGAAACAAGCTCAAAGCTTTTTGCCTTTGTAACGATTGTAACAAGTCTTACAGTTTCAAAAGGTATCAGAATTCAAATATCTGGGTACAATAATCACCCAATCAAACAATATGGAATATGAGATACTCAAAAGGATTCAAATGGGCAACAAATGTTATTACGCCTTGGGAATGTTATTTAAGTCAAGAATACTCTCAAAGAAACTACAAGTACAACTATACATCACGCTAATAAGACTGTAGTACTGTATGAAGCTCAATGTTGGACTGTAAGGAAAAGTGATGAGACTAAACTGAAGGTTTTTGAAAGGAAAATACTAAGAAGGATATATAGACCCTGTCTTGACCCGCAGGGGAATGGCGTAAAAGACACAATGATGAGATATATGACCTGTACAACGCAAGCCGGATATAGTAAAAGAGATAAACGTGTGGAGAAAACCTGAAGCTATGGTAAAGACGGTTCTGCAAGAGAATCCAAGAGGGAAAGACCCCTAAGAAGGCCCCGAATGCGATGGTTGGATTGTGTCAAAAAGGATGTAGCAGACTTATACCCGGATGAGGATTGGCATATTTTGGCTCCAATTGGTGATGGATGGAGGCGTTTATATTTGGATGTGTGGTCTAAAAGGCCGTAAACAAAAAAAAAAAAAGATTGTAACAAAATATCGATTATGCGGAGGATAGGCTGAATCCTGATCGACATGCCTACACAACAAATAAAACTTACAACGAGTACGATGGCCATAGTGTAATGTGTATCGACAAATACGCATAGAAGGATAGAAATAGAGAAAAATTCGGTGTGGTCGCGTAATTAATTTATTGATTATATTTAAACTTACGTCGCGAGAGGAAGAAGAGAGCTCGCTTTTATATGGGCCCTCTATGCCCCTGACGATCTCTGTCCCCGCTTATTAAAATAATTCATTTCTACCGGTCCTGTATATTTCGGGTATGGTCGTGAATTAGTTTGGTCGAGTTCGATATGACGTACAAATGGGAAGGGAGATGAAAAACATTAACATTAAAAAATCATCAGTAGGTGCCTATATTCTATTAAAATTCGAGAAACTTAATTTTGGGTAATTCAGTCATGCGTGTGTGTACCTATCTATAATAATATGTACCGTCTGCGTGGGAATCAATCCGGTCACTATCTGAATAATAATGGATTAAAAACGGGAACCAATTTTGACACTGTTATTTAGACCCGGGAACCAATTCGGGTGTTCATGCATTAGTGGAATTTACCGTTGTTTTTTTTTTTTTTTTGGAGCTTACATAATAAAAATCGAGAACTCAGCCTGCTCTAAACTGTTCCATATTTACTCAATTTGAATTTTCTTAAAAATCAGAGGCATAAACCTATATCAAAATTCTCAAAAACTCGATTAGGTACATAAAATATATTTTTTCGTTTCGAAACTTGTCATGAAGTCTTATAGAATATCAACTGTCTAAAAATGTTAATTTGCTGTAGAGATAATACTAAGATAGTTCTGAATGATATAATAAAAGATAAACTAATAGATATTAAAACCGTCAACAATTTATAAGTTAAAATATTTATTATTTGGTATAATTTCTATGTATTTCTGCGTTTCAGATTTTGTGCAGTGTATAGAAAACAAATATGGAATAAATTGTAATACCATTGTTTATGGGAATTAATTTTGTGTGTGAGAGTATATAACTAATTGTATATGCATCTATAATGGTAAACTTTTAAGTATAATTTAACTATATACTAAAAAATAATGTAACTAATGCTGTACTTATTTTATTAATTATGTTGCTTTTTTTAGTATTAATTGTCGTAAATGGGTGATATGTTATTTTATAATTTATGTTTATTTTACTATCATTTTGCGATACAAAGAATTTTGAAGACTACATGTTATTTCATTTTGTCATATACTATTTTTCGTTATCAATGGTATTAAAAAAACTTAAACAACGATCTTATTGAATATTTTATATACAATTTTGTTTGTGAAATTAATAGTAAGCGACAATTTTGTTAGTGTTTTTTTAAGTAATAATCGTGTATACATATGTATTGTGTGTATTATATCAATGTTAACAATATTAAACACTTTTCGTTACTACCAAAAGTTTTACTGTAGTCATAGAATGCATTTGATCTTTGAACTTAATACAAATTGTATGTAAAACGTTTAAATAGTAATTGCATTTGTCATAATATTACATATATTGACTTGTATACTGGTGCTCAAAATATAATTATTTTGTCATATATACTATTTTTTTTTTTTTTATTTAGTTGACGTATCTAAATCATAGAAAACATATGATAATTTATTTTAACTCAAATAACGACATTACTGAATATTTTACAAAGATTTTTTTCTGTGAAATTTTAATTCTGGATAGGTACTATATATTTCAATTAATTAGGTAGGTATAAGTGAATTTCAACTGTTTTTCGAAACATTTATAAAGAACACATTGTGTTAAAACCTATAAAAATGTAACACACAACGCTTGAAGTATCGTTATTCGTTACAATTACAGATATGCTTTTTAAAATGTTAATCGGACAATATTGTCACATTTTTGTTATGTTAACACGGCCATGTATATTCTTACGAATAAAATTTATCATTAAATTTTATATAATATACTGTTGGAGTATTTTTATTATTATTGCAATAGAATTGAATAAACTGAAAAACAATTTACCGTTTTCTTATTGTTTGGCAATATGAGACATTCCAACCGATGAGTTAAATAAATAAATAAATATTGTACAATATAATAAAGTACAATTGAAATGCTATTAAATAAATTAGTAAAATAAAGTATAATTTAATAAAGTACAGAAGTGAAATATAATATTATTGAAATGAAAACAACGTACCTATTCGGATAAATACTTTTCAAATTATAAGTTCGATCCGTTACCTATTTGAACTTCTCGTACAGAATTCCATAATAATAAAAATATCCTCAATATAACATGAAAATTGTATTTTATTTTAATTTAGTTAAATAAAATAATATATCATATATTATAATATAATAATAAGTACCTATATGAAAAAAAAAAAAATAGGAATTTTATGACAACATTACTGATTATTTAATAAACATTATTTCAATATATGTACCTATAAGTGAATTTCATTTGGATTTGAAAACATTTATAAAGCCCATATATAGTATTAAACGTATATAGTATATAGTATTATACATATAAAAGCGCTGGAAGTATCGTTATTTGTTAATATTTTGCTCTATATACGTAATATACCTACTATACGAATATTTTTAGTAATATGGAATTGAATAAACTGAAATATGGCAATATGAAACATGATACAACAAACGAGTTTAAAAAGAAGAATAAAATTTGTACAGTATTATATAGAATATAGATAGGTATAGGTAGTATAATATATATATATTGAAATGAAATCTAATTAATAATTAGCAGTTTGGAAAAAGTACAAAAGTAAAAATTTACATTTAATAATAAAAATATTGTTAATATATTAGGTATAGGTACCATCTATACTACTTTATATAGATTTTAAAGTGAATTTCGACAGTTTTTGCACAAAATATAGTTATATGTTAAAAGTTGTAAAAATGAATTACACAGCGCAAATTGCATGGACACTCAACATTCAAGCGTAGGTATATCGGTGGTACGAATAAAATGTAATGTGTAGAAATATAATATAGGTATACCAATTAATAATTATCGCAGTTCTTTGTAATTTGCTAGAAAAAAAAAATTTATCATTAGATAAAATAATAATATGTTTAATAGTGAAAAACGTGGAAAAAAAAACTCGAGAAAAAAATGCAAAAAACATTTCGCGGAATATTTTAATCGACCGGGGCAAGAACGGACCGCGAACGGACGAAAAAAACAGCCGGGGAATAAAAAACGGAATATTTCTGGCGATTTCTTTGGAGAAAGGAAAAACGTTAGCTTTTTATGTAATAGGATAATAAAAATATAGTATTTTAAAAATCGTTGTACGCATACATAATATATTTCGTCGTATTTAATAAATAAACAAAATAAATTGCATATGTCCATAGTATTGATTATATATTATAATATATTGATAATATATTATAATCAATGGCATTATGTGTAATTGGTGAATATAATTATTGGGATACTAAAATAGGTATTATAATTTTGGATATACTTTTAATTTTTATACGAATTATATACACGAAATTCGGAAATTTTAAGAAATAAATAATATACGGATATAATAAAGCTGTACCTATACTATAGGTTCATTTTTTTTATATCGATATAATAATTATAATTATTGTATAATATTCATATTTGTATTTGTTGAAATATGTGAACCACGTCAACAATACGAATAAGTACAAATAATGTACAACATTAAGAAATGATTAAATTCTATTTATTATTGACATATTTTTTATAATGTGAGGTGAATCGTTTATAGGTAGGTATGTCATCCATTAGTAAACGCTTACCATATTGTGGATTGATTGATTATTTCTAACAGTAAGTATATGCATTCTGTATAAAAACTGCAAAAATCAATTTGTTATAACAGCTAAAACTATTATTATCATTTAAAAAATTGTTTTCATTATTATACATATTATATATAGGTAATACAATACCCCACTAAACATTTTATGTTGCCAACACCGCGGCGGCGCTGTTGTTTTTTGCTGTTTTTCGTTCCTCTCTAACGTGCATATTATTATGCCGTCTCCCCAGTGTTTTTGGATGTATATCGTACTAAATGTAATTAATATTATTATTAGGTACATTTGAAACATAGATAATAAAGATTTGGATGGGCCATGCCTATACCTAATACATGAAGTGTTGTGAATCCGAAGAGAACGCTAGTTACCACGGTGGTTACTTATGGTTTTAATTGTTATGGTTACTTGGTAATTGATAAATGATAATTTTTTCTATGATATATAAGTTATCTATGATAATACTTTAAAGGTAACTGATAAGAATTGTTGTTGACGTGATTACTGGCTACCACATATAACCACTGTTCTATACCATACAGTAACCATATTGGTAACCAGCTCTCTCTTCGAGCACATTCGAATACAATATCATGGCCCATCCATATCTTTATTATCTATGGATAGAACGGGCCCAATAGTGGCGGATCGGTGTAGGGTCGTCGCAGCCGTACAATATGGCTGACCGTCGCTAACATGACACGGAAAACAACGGCGATCGCAAACTACGTAACAAACGCACAAGTATCACGGACACGCGGACCGTTCGTGTCAACGGCCACGAGACGATAGAGAGCACACGGGCCGATGGCCGCCGGAATCATCACAATGGGTAAGGGGTGGTGGTATATATGGTGATAAAAGTTCGCTTATCGCACCGGACGCCGCCACCAAACCGGTTTACCGCTCGACTGGCGAAATAAAATGAATATAATTTGAACGTCTTCCCCCATGGGAGGCTTGCCTCACATTGTTGACGTTGTACTGAATCATGGTGCACGGACTCGTTTACCACTACTATTAGTGTTACTACTACTAACACTATTATGTATGTAAGGACAGTAATAATTAGACGTAAGGAAATGAATGAATATATGAAAAGCAATAATGCTAACATAATTATAAAACACAGAACAACATAAATGTAATATTATAACTAGGTAACAAATGGATGAAAATCACAACACAATGAATTTTAATAATAGAAAAATAAAAAATAAAATCATACTAATAAATATATATACATGGGGTAGTGTGGAAGTCACCCCTTTTATATGAAAAATAAGAATTAATTGAAACTAGATAGGCGTGGGCATTGCATACCGGTGTGACCAACGATTTTGAGGGGTAAAATATATTATAAAGTGGGCGATACTACAATATTGACCACGGGTCGAGTGATAATACCTTGAGCAGTAGTTATGCACACTACCAGCACAACCCCGTCCACTACTGGGATCACTTCAACAATACGACCAAGTCGCCATTACAAAGAGGGTGCTTGAAGGTCTCTGATAATTACCATATCGTTTACCACGACATTCCGCTGCATGTATTCAATTTGCCAGTTATTGTAGGGTATGTAAATATTCTATGAACTATCGATGCCAAAAGACCTGATGACATTGGTCCAGGAGTTTCCATCTATTGGCAACAGATTGACCGCTATCTACTAGGAATTGCGGGGGAACTGCTAAAAGGGGTTGTCCTATAAGAAAATGTCCCGGGGTGATGCACTCAAACTCCTGGTGATTGGTGGATGCAAGGGTGAGAGGACGAGAGTTTAAAACCGCTTCAATTCGACACAGGACAGTGGTGAATTCTTCGTATGTAAGAGTGTGAGTACCGATGACTCGTGACAGAAGCCGTTTCGCCGAGCGTACGGCAGCTTCCCATAAACCGCCAAAATGGGGGACCCCCGGCCGATTGAAGTGTTATTTGCAATAGAATGACACGCCAGAAATGCCGGGACGGGATTCTAGATTGTTGATGAGTTCGCAGAATTGTTGGGTGGTGCCAATGAAGTTGGTTCCACAGTCGGAAAATACATCGGTGGGTAGGCTACGTCTTGCCATGAAATAATCGAAAGTGGCTAAGAAAACTTTGGTTGAAAAATCTGTCACTAACTCTAGATGAACGGCTTTCACTGCTAGATAAACGAACACTGCAATATACACCTTATAGGTGCGAGATTTCCGGAGTTAGAGTTACTAGTTCAGTACTCTGGTAGCTGGAATATTTGCCATGACAGGCTGAGGGCTGTGAGAGTCAAACCTAACACAAATCGTACAATGACTGATCACTGAGTAGATGACAGAACACAATGATACAATCTAAAATTGTCTGCTGATGAGCGCGGTCATCACGCGAGGCCCCGAATGACACGTGACCTTTTGCCATCGATGACAGATGAGGAGAGATGTGTGAAGTTTTTGACAACAAGATTGGATTTTTAGAATCAAAACGGAAGTGGAGAATGCTGCAATCGTCCACCTACACGGATAATCGTCGATTAAAGGACATAGCCGAGCCAAAGACTTTAACGAAATACGCTCGTTTCGAGAAAGTTCGTCTAACAACGAGGCAAATGAGAACGACTTTGGGATTCCAAAACCAATATTCACTGTGCATCTTCAAGCTCGTTGCGAGTAAGTATACGTATGGCATTGGTTTATTGACGACGGCATCGATTCACGAAACGGCGCATCCATGCAACTATTCGGATCATTTGATCGAAGGATGAAAATCGGGAATACCATTGCGATAATTGTTCCAATAAATGCACTGCGAGGGACACAGGCCGTACCTTGGGCAGTTCTGAACTCGGTATTGGATCAATGGAACTCCCCCATGTGCTTGGTGAGTCCTGAAAAAATAAAGGGCCCTTCCAATATAGTGAATGGTGCGGAAGTTCCGAGGGCATATAGCCACGAGACTCACAGTCGGCCGGATTCTCAATAGAGGAGAAATAACGCCACTGACACCTAGGTAGAAGGGTATGTATCTGGTGCACCCGGTTTGATACGTACTGTTTAAAGGTTTTGTGAGGTACAGTGAGCCAAGACAAAACAATCAAGGAGTCTGTCCATGCAAACATGTCTACAATGGTCACAAGTGTAATTAGAATTGATTCTATTCGACTCATCCAACGAGACAATAAAAGGGCAGCATTGAGTTCTGAGCGTGGCACAGTTAAGGATTTTGTTGGAGTTAATTTCATTTTCGTTCCTATCAATACTATGGATTCGTCGCGGGGGGCACCAATGATATGTAAATACACTACTGCCGCGTATCCTCGCTGTGATGCGTCACAAAATTCAAGGAGATAACACGAAGATCCCGTGCTCGTGTTGAAATATCGCGGTAGACGAATAATGGACAAAGTTGAGAGTTCATATATGAACTGCTCCCATTTTTCCTTTATATCCAGTGGCAATGGACCATCCAATGAGCAGGCCGCCTGCTTAATGTATTAGGAATATAGTAGATGCAATGAGACCTAAGAGATCGATAAAACGAGCAGTGGAGGACAAAATCCCACGTTTTGTATACACTGGTTTTGAGTTGAGCCGGAGTTCACAACTAAAATCATCGTCGGAAGGGTGCCAATATAACCCAAAGATCTTGGTACCTAAGCCCTCATAGTTAGAAAAGACTTGAGGATATGTCTTTCAGTGGGTATGGCCTGTAATACTGTTTCAGTGTTACTTGACCACTTACTCAGCTCTACCCCGGAGTGCAGAAATACAGATATTAGATCAGCCTGGACGGAACCTACTTCAACCACTGTGTCAGGCCCGTAGCTCAGTTCGTGGATGTTTTAATTCTCTTGAAAATAATATTTAAATTGGTCCAGAAAAAATGTATTTTATTCATTTCCCAAAAAAGGGAAGTCATCACCTAAACAATTTCGGAAATGTGTCGATATTGTACTAATTATACCTATAGGTGTTATAAATGTTAACGTTCGAAAGTTAATAGTTAAACAAAATTACGACGACGATATTTACTAAGATACCTATCTGATATTATACAGTACGTACTATATTTTACAAAACATATTATACGTATTCCACTTGATTTTAGAAAATGCAATTGTAGTATTATTATATAAATATCATAATGATATAGGTACCTACCTATAACAACATAAAAACAATAATTCGATAAGAAAAACAAACAAATATATTAATAGATATAGATAATAATATTGATGTATTATTTCATATGTATTTGTATGTTGAAAAAAAATCTAAAAATTAAAATTCATCTTTTATTTTAAACATAATCATATAAATATATTTTTTGTATATTGGTACTAAATTAAAGATGAATTTATGAGCTTTAAAAATATTTATATAGTTTAAATCAAAAAATTGAATATTACAGGTACTATAAGCACTTAAACGTTGTGAGTCGTAATATAATATGCATTCTATGGTATATAGAGAATACGCGACGGCACGGCGGCACAATTATGACGTCACGCATATATTTCAAATGCGTGTAGAGACAGCCAAATAATTGTCGTAGAAATTATTTTGAGGTATAAATATTTTTGTCTAATTTAATAGCATAATTTTATCCAATAAAAGAAAAAACGATTTTTCAGTTGTATGTTCCTTTGAGAACACACCCGATTTTTTGATCTGTGTAAGAAATTTTTATGAAATTTCAAGAAAAATGAGAATTTAATTATTCATAAATATTTCAATATATTTTAAAAGTAATTAAAAAAGTGATCCTGTGGCAATACCATTTTTTATTGTTGTGTAATAACGATATTTTACAAAAAAATATATCTACTTAGATTGCAAATTAATGATTCTAGATTGATTATAGAGCCATAACATCTTTTATTTAAATTAAAGAAAACAATACTTTCCTCAGTGCAACTCTGCTTTTTTTCATTATTCTAAATACGATGTGCAATATATTGCTTACAATAGTGAACAGCCTTTTTTAGCACATTTAAATAAGTGTAAATTTTTTGGAAATTTATATTTTGAAAATAAAGCTCAGAAGTGCACTCGATAATGTTTTCTCTATAATTTTCATAATATACGCATGTCGTTCAGCTCTAAATTTACTCGATATTATTTGCAATCTTAGTGAGCATGTTTTATGGTACCAAAAATCACCAGTTTAGCGTCCATAGTCTTAACCGCATTTCTTTCACCGCAAGCTCATAATTTCTGTTATCCGTATCAACCATGCAGGTAAACAGTTAGTAGTCGTAGTTACGTTACTTTATTATAATATTGTAATAGTTCATTTTTATCATTGTCACTGAAGAATTTTAGTATTCGCACATTCAACATTCGATATTATAATTTATAAACATTATTATTATTTATTAAGATATTATTGTGTGCATTGTGCTGTAGTGTTAAGTAAATTGTTAATTGTTTATTATAATTTATAAACTTTACTCATAAAAAAAAAAAAAAATGAATATTTTAATACTGATAAAACTGTTGGTTTAACCACAGATTAAATGAAACCAGATTGTGCACTCAACGTTTATCGAAAAAAATTCGAATTCGATAGTTGTTACTATCGAGCCCCCAAATTAGTGTTACCACATGTTAGAATCTAAAAGCCTTTTTTTTTCTAATGATTTTATAATGATTAAAATCCTAATATTATTTGTCATCATTTATGAACAGTAAATAACGTTCAATATTTATAGATTAAATCGGTCAGTGTAGCAAACATATTGTAAACGAAGCGTACAATAAATGTAATTATTGTAACTGGATACACCACTTAGCGCACCCAATCACAGCATCTTATTCACGATTTTATTATTCAAAGCCCGAGTGCACAATCTGGTTTTATTTAATCTGTGGTTTAACCAAGGCCATATTTAGATTTTATTTTCGGAGGGGTACATATTGAATTTATGTTTTGTCCATCATATAGCGATTGAAAACAGATTTCAATTTATATCATAAATTAACTTATTATCGAATTTTTTTCAATTTTTATATCCAATATTTTAATATTTGGTGGAATAATATTTTTTGATTTTCAATGTAATAAAACAATTTTCGGGAATTAATGTTAAAAAATTAAAAAGTCTTTGTCTGGAATTTTACAACCAGCAGTTTTCAAAATATTTTTTACGGTTTCATATTTACGGTCTGGACAGAAATAGGTTTTTCATCTTTGTATAACATTTGTCACAGAGAACCGTGTTAAAAATTACATTTAACTATAGTTAGGTATATATATACATTTTTTAAATAAAATTATGATTATTTAATTTTGGCAAGTTCAAAAGTAAATGATTAAAAAAAAAAAAATTATTTACAATATTATTTTTAATGATACTTCACCAAATAGGTATATATGAAAACTTTTCAATACTTTTATATGAGAAATAATATTAAAATATCTCTTGCGTAATTGAATATTTTTTTAATGGAAATGAAAACGCTACTTGACATTTGTTTCATCCACATAACTGCATCATATTTGCGAAGATTAAAGTATACAATTTTATCACGGAAATAGAACCTGCCGAATAAACACTCTAATTAAATATGCTTTTAAACCAGCACATTCCTTAATCCAAATGGCAAATGGTAACCGCAAACAGATTCACCATTGGTGCGAGTAAATATTTAACTGACAATATCCTTATATAGTAGCGTGGGTCATGGAAATACCTGGAGGACATTTTGGGTAAAAGTTAATCAAGTTGCCACGTGAAATTATTATAAACTTTATGTGTACACAGGCAACTACCAAGTTATGCGCTAAAATTGATTAAAACTTTCGTATATATATTTTTGTTTCATATACTAATTAATCGTATTCCGACAGGCAGAAACACTATGCAGGGGACGAAAGCAAGGAGGAGTAGAAGAGAAATTGTGAGGGGAATGACACTGCGGTCAGCTGGAATAGGACCGTGGATGAAGGGAGGAAAAATAATTATTAAAAGGTAGGGACATAAAATATACAAGGGAAGAAAATACAAATCAATAATATTATAAAGTGCATTAAAACTATATAAAAATTTAAAAGTATATAAAAAGTAGGTATAGCCATTTAAAAAACTCAATGAACTAAAAATTGTAAATGAGTATCAATTTGTCATCAGTGAATATATAAATATTGCAAATTCTAGAGAACCTAAATTTAATAGGACAATCAAAGTCGGAATTAAAATTATTGACACACGGAGAACAATGTTGAAATTACGCACCTATCGTATAAATTCCTCCCCCTCCCAAAAATGAAAAAATTATCTTTTAAAACCACGAACAAGTAAAAAAAAAAAAAAAAAAGACCTATATAAAAGAATAATTAAGTAAATAATGTAGGTATTACTGTCTCCTAGGGATCAAGAAACTCGATTTAAATACAATTTATTTTTGTCATGTTATTTATCACATACTATAATTTAAAAACTATATTTTATAAATATTGATAATTTTTCAATACCTATTTAATGTTAAAGAAAAATGTTTTCATCAATCCCTAGAAAAAAGACCGACAAATTCATATTATCTGTTTTCAGCTTTAAAATCCGATTATTACCACAATTTTGTCTAGTTTATATTATATGCCTGCAAGACTGTGAAATACTGTAATAACACGCAATAAAAAATGGTACGGATACGGGACTATTTTTAGATTAATTTTAAAATTTACTTAATCTTTCTAAATTGTTAGGTTTTTATTTTCCCTGAAATACCTTAAGAGTTGCCTATATAGAACTCCTTGAAAATAATAATAATAATAATAATAATAAAGATCATTTTCGAAATTAATAAGGTGAATGATGGAACAATTATGACACAAAAACTTTTTCATGGATGTATATATGATGTGCAAGTATATCTACTCGTATATATTACCACCATATAAAGAACGTAAGAAAGATTAGATGTAGATTATGGAAAGGATAGTAGACAGGATGCGGTTACTCAATTTGAATATCAAATTAAAACTTTTTAGTCTCGTCGCTTATGTATATATTATAATATTATACTTAATCCTATATGGGTCGCGTAAGAAATTAAAGGCCTCAAAGATCAACGATGACGTCGCTTTTACACGCTTATTACTTTCACCCAATTTTGAACGTCACTCGCGTGTCATTCATATAATTCTTGATAATTTTCAAAATATTTGATAGAATAACATATTTTATAACTTTCATTACGTCATAATTTCCAAAATAACGAGTTAAAATGTCAACAAAAATATAATATTAAATGTTTATAAAATAATCCGAAAAAACCGACAGTCTAACCTCGTTAATTCGTCAAAATGTCTTCTTACATAGGTGTATAGGCGGTAAGTATAAATATTATTAATGCAGGCAGAAAGGTACCATCTATACTATCATAGTATTACCTATTAGGTACCTATACTATATATTATATCAAACTATAATAGTTAAACAATCGATTTTTCAAAACTCGCTAAAACTTTATTAAATACTTTTCAAAATTATGTCCCCGGGATAATATGGATAATATATTAAACAATATTATAATGTACACGTGACGATTTAGATATTTTTTAATTAATATACTATACCTAGTTATTATAAATATTGTAATACAACAAATACAACACTATCCGTTATTAAAACATACCTATATTATTATTATTATTATGTTATTAATTATTAAAGCCAATATAATACGACGAGTTGTACCTAACCTATACGTAGCTTTAGATTTGGTGAGGATTTAATCGTAACTTTGAACACTGTTTAAACGCCACGTTTCGTGATTTGTAACTACCGGAAGTTGGAAACCCGTATAGACTAGCTTATCTAAAACAGTTAGCGTATACTATCTGATGACAAATATGCCCACAGGGATATCGTTTCCATAGTTCCACTCGTATTTTGTAGACGAATATAATATATTATCAAAACGGGTGAAATAACAAACACGTTTTAACTAACCCCTTATTGGCAAAACTGATTTAGAGGAGCTATTAATGTCCTACCGCAATATCGCCAATATCATTTACACAACGGGACAATGAATAGTTTACTAAATAATAATATGTGTTTATCAAATGGGAATTTCATAATCTTATCTATATGTATATTTCAATTGCATAGATGATCGAATCCAGCACAAGAAAAGAAAATAATAGTGAGGGATAACCATAGACTTATAATATATAGACCGCGCATTAGTAAAATATATTGAAGCCAACATATGTGCGTGAGAGACAGCCTCTGAAGTTATTTTTTCAAAGACCTCATAAACTATTTTACAACACGCCTTGACAATAATTGTGATAATAAATTGTATGTGCATTTTATTATTATTGCCAAATACTATTTACCAAATAAAACATTAATATTTAATACGCACCTACTAAATTGTTTGTTAAAATATTTTATTATTTAGTATATTATCTATTTTATTATTATAGGAATCGTTCATAGATAATATTATCTATGCAATCGGTATTCAATTATTATCACAACATATTATCGTCAGAGAGTATTATAAAATTG
>JAIPRL010008312.1:0-20609 GCA_025469235.1 Pemphigus obesinymphae | reverse complement strand
TTTTTTTCATATCCATTGAATTTTGCTATATTTATTATTATATTTTGTTCTTTTTCAAAATCTTTTTTGTTCATCGGAATGTTTATCAATCTATGAACCATGCTGTTCCAGGCAGCCATTTTGTGTTGCCAACAATGGTTTGAATTATTTTGTATATATCTATATGTATGAGTTTTCTTTCTATATATTTCGAATTCCAATTTCTCATTAGATCTTTTTATGTAAAGGTCCAAGAAAGGTAACCTTCCATCTATTTCTTTTTCGCAAGTGAATTTTATTGTAGAATATTGGCAGTTCAGATTTTCGAGAAAATTTTCAATGTTGAAATCTTTATCTATTATAGCGAAAATATCGTCCACGTATCTTATCCATGTTTTCGGAAATTCTGTAAATGATTTTTTGGTATCTGTTTCGAATTTACTCATTATTAATTTATTATGTTTGGTTATAGATAAGACTAAATAATATAACCTTGTTAACCACGAAAACACGCCTATTGTTATTACTTATATCTACCTATCATAATTCCTACGCTCATCGCTCTGTCTTTTATAACGAATCGTCATATCATGTACGATTTTATTACAGTGCCTATAAGAACAGATTATCATCTGATTATTATTATTATTATTATTAATGTATTCTGATTTGCAAGATGGCTATTATTTAATATTTTATTTCATTCATTATTAAAATTATAACCGTTTTGTCGGACTTGTCATCATTTACACTGGGTATCTTAGCCATAAATCATAATTATAACCATTTCGTTTGCAAACATTACACAATTTGTATTATTATTATGAATAATTTTTCTCATTAGCATTATCAGGTACATTCTATTGTTGTTACGCGAAAAATGACCTCAATTGGTATTATTATTATTATTAACATTATTAGATCTACAATTCGGGTTTCGATTATAATAATTGTCATTTCCGTTACCGCAATAACTATTATTATTCAATTCGGGGTCGACCTATCTGTTATAATTATTATTTAATACTGTCATTAATTTTCTAATTACGTGATCTGTTATCAAACTCCTGTGTCTCCTCATATGTTCTTATTTATATTTCAGCTAAAGCTGCTAATACCATAGTCTTTTCTAATGTATCCGGATATTTTTGTTTTTACTTCGAATTTTAATGATCACTCAATCTGTTTATATAATTAATTAATGTTTGTTCCTTTATATTTTCTCTTATTGCACTCACGTCACTATCTATTTTATTAAATGAATTTGCGTTACATAATTTTTGATATATCCCATCTACTTTAGTGATAGGACTAACAGATTTCCTCTGTTGAATTTTTATTAGGTTAAATGCTATCTGTAAATTAGCTGCCCAGTATGGAGGCTCAAAATAATTTAATAACTCCTGTTTTAAAATGGACTCCTTGTATCAAATTACGTTAAAAGCTCTTCCTATTAATTTATTAGCAGTTATCATTTTTATAAGCAAGGATATCGGCATTTCAGATACCATTTTTATTATTTTATCACATGTATTAATGGATGTTTATCCGTTTTATCCGTTATATTTATGTTATTTTTGTTTCTTTGTTTGACATTTTATTGTCCGTTCATTTTTTTGGATTCTTTATAATAGGCAACTTTACGTGTTGTAATTTCGGTCTGCCTATACGCGTACCCGGTCTCTCGAATTTTGGACTTGGATTATTCTTTAATTCCTCTAGACTTCTAATGCTTTTATTTAATATATCATTGGTTTTTATCCTCCTGTTTTTTAATTCGTCATCAACTATCTCTACCTATCCCTTTCATATTTTTCTCTTGTTAATTTATTTCCTTTATTCTTATCCGTATCTCCGGACTATTCACTTTTAATACAGGTTTTAATTTTCTTTTTATTATTTAAGTTTCCTTCCTTGTCACTTAACTCTTCTCCTTTCTTATTATTGATATCAACATAAAATACTATATCTAATATGCAATATAACTTTATATAATATATAATCTCATTAATTTAAATCCTATGCAGTGGGGTTCAGAAATTTAGGTAAAATGTATTTTATTTAAATATTTATTTATAACTTAAATTATTTCAATAATTAAAATAATCTCTTTTATACAAATCTTATGCTGCGGGGTTCAGTCAAATAGATACAATTTATTTTTGTTCAAATATTAAAATATCAAAATATTATATTCTTTAAATACTCTAAAAGTCCCGAAAAGTGTAAGTATCTCAAAGTCAAAACTATATAAATTAACTTAATTCTCTCAATATATTTAATAAATATAATAAACTTCAATATTGTACTTTTCAAAAACTTCTATGAAATATTATCTTTCTTCAAAATTATTACAGACATTTGATTAGTTTCCAAATATTATCGTATCCTATTTCACAATAATTTTTAATTATTTTCCCCAATAGGTATAATATATACAATATAAAATTATTCTCTTAATATCTCAATTTCGCTTTATTTCACGCAATAAAATTATTTCAGTTCGAAATTCCTTTTGATTTTATTTACCTCTAAATATTAATAATTATAATAAATAATTCAATATTATTTTTTTTTTACTTCAATTTATTTATTTATTTATCAGTTATTCTCAATTCTTGTAATATTAGCTTATTTTTTTAATATAATTTAATATATTTAATTTCCGTAAATTATTTTAACATAATCCGCAGGACTCCTAATACGGTAATTTTAGTACCTAATTTAATTTTCTAATTATTTTTATATATTATTTTTATTGTTTTTCTTTTAATATTTATTTGCATCCAACAAAATTTCATCTTATAATAGGTCGCAATTTCGACAAAAATATTATTAAAATTTATTCTTATATTATCTGTACGCTGTTAATTCATCTACTAACCAATTTTTTATTTAAAGAAAACGATTTCGTAAAAATATAAATATTCCTATTTAATAATAAACATTTAAACAGCGGATTTAAATCCAAATAGACGCGTGTAATAAAAAAAATGTACAATATTTTTATTATATAAAAAATGGTGTATAATATTTAATTTCCAGTTATTACGTAATAAAAGTGTGTGCAAATTACTTGATAATCTATGGACTCGACTTGGATTGTCGTTATCTTTTAGAAATGGACGGTTACGTAAGTGTGTATGTTGTATGAATTTACATTTTTGTATTTAACTTAATATGTGTATAGAAAAAATATTGTTATTCTATTTCCGGTTATTTTAGTAATAAAAATGTGTATAAATGTCCGGATATATATTGTGAACTCTTATTTTTTGATATTTTTAAGTATTATTTGCATTAAGTCAAAAATATCTTCTGTATTTTCGGTTATATACGTACTCGGCTATTAATTTAATTAAATTTCGTTAAACTAGTTTACTATATCAACCGGTTTATCAGTTATAATTATATATATATATATATATAATTACCTAGTGAATTGACTATATCCTGTATAGTATCCAACATAATATTGTAAAATTTTTCCATTTAATTCAAATATACAACAATAAAAAAAAAATATTTATTCCCAAAATTCACTTGAAAAAATATATCTACTATAATATTTAGATATATATTTTTAAAAAAAGTGTTTTATCCTACGAACTTTTCATAAAATTTTTAATAAAATTGCTTATTTCCCTTTTATTTCGTTCATTAATTATTTCAAAAGTTAAATTAAATATTTCTTCCCTATTTTGTTCTGCAAAATCTTTAATTAAATCTGTTTATTTTTTTAAATCTTCTCAAATAAAATTTAATCTACTACGGATTCAAGTAAATTATTTAGTTTAAAAGCATTTTCACTAAAATTATACTATAGATTTATAAGACCGAAAGGAGACGACTTATCTTTGTTAGTCATAAAAACTAACCGCATAGTGAAAATAACTTGTTCCGCCCATTGTTGTCTTCTTACTGAACTATGCCATGGTAATTTCTTTGAAGTGGCTGGGCTCTGCATTTAGGGCTCGTTCTGTCTGGAGTCGTTGCAGCTCTTCACCACAACAGTGGCCTCAAATTGAAGGTGTTTCCTTAACAATCTCTACTCTTTTTAAAGAATCCAAAATTTTAAATTTTTTTTCAAACTTTAAAATTTCGGCGAAAATTAAGTTTTTCAACAGACCACTATCTCTAAAGCGCCAATATGTACTTGCAAATCCTTGAACTTCGGAGAACACTGAATCAGAGATGTTGTAAAGAAGACGGAAAAGGAATATTTTAAATAAAAAAAAATCAATTAACTAAATAGTTAATTTAAAACACCAAAAATTCCGTCATTTGTATAGAATTTTATTACATCAGTACACAGACAAAACGCACAAAAAATAATATAATTGTTAATCGTGATCATTTATAATAAATAGACTAAATAATTATAAAATTCGGCTACGTTTGGTGGAGATGTTATAAACGTAAAAGAATGCATCTCGACTGATGTGGAGGTGTTTGAGTCTAAAAAAAATGTCCCAGATCGACTAATTTGCGGCTCCTAGTTATATAAGCATGGTCTCGTGATCTTGACCAGTCTAAAATATATATTTTTAATTATTTATCGAAAGTGTAATACATAGAAAATTGTAATATAATAATATTATCGTACTTATGAAATAAACGAACCAGATACAATAAAATTGAACAACAATGCACCAAATTCAAATAATATACCCAACATAAATTCAAATAAACTGCACATATTTCATTCAAAAATCCCGCGTTTATAACGCGACGTTGTCAGCTGATTATATTAAAACTACAATAGTCGATTTTAACGTGCCATGTATACGGTATTACGCATATTAACTTATATTTTTTTTAATTCTCATATGTCACGTACACAGTACAACGCAATAATTACCAGCTGCTAATAAAACAAGTAGATAATCCCCTTCCCGTATACGAATTGGTGGGGACAGACGGTCACTCTCATCTAGGTTATATAAGACATCGCGACAACACTATTGAACACTCTCTCTTTTCTCACAACAGTTTTTATTTCGTTACTTAGAATTTTACGTATGCTCTGTCCTACGCTGCGACGACGAGTCACTTCGCCGTCATAGCGTTGGTATAAGAGAGTCATATTATCCTAAGTACCGGGACGTATCCTCGTGTAGGTACCTTTTTTTGAGCATATCATAGCACGTATATATTTTGATTTTTTATTAAAATATTACGTGTGGTGGCTTTATTTTCTTTCATCCTTTCTGGTGCACTGTTATCGATTCAAATATCTGTATTATACTCTAAATTTGCATTTCACTTATTTATAGTATTCTCTTACCCACTATATCTAACCTACAAATTAACGAATATTAATCCATTATTTTCCTCCATTTTGTCTCACAGAAGGCGTTTTTTGGTTCAGAATTAAACTTACTTACATGGCATCAGCTTAATTGCGCTTGCCAAATATCTGTTTGTAATATCTTGCAATTCGTTGCAGCAACTTCTGTAGTTGAAATAGACAAAGTAAGCATTTATTCCACTATTCTCTCGTACTAGATTTCATTGAGGTAATACAGTCGATAGCGTGGTTACATTCATCGAACCTACGAATCTTTCATATTTCATCCCATTTACGTGCTAAATACATCATATTATAATTTCTTTGTATTTCAACGTAGAACTTCAATCCACGAAAGGTACGTAAATTTATATTCACCTTAAGTTTATCTTCCTATCTATTTCTACTATACTAAAATCATGAAATGATTGAAAAAAGTATTTAGGCTCCAAATATAAAATAAATATACACATTGTGCATCTTGTCTTTGAAAATACGTAATTTTACACGATGAGGCGCGTGTGCGCAGCAGGGTGTCCATAATCTGACCTACATAATAAGTATTATTGTCACTTTCTACCAGATTCGTGTGCAGACGAATAGGACATTCATTCAAGACGTCATAATATTTACCGTCCCTTTCACTTCTAAAAAACATACCCTGTCCATTATATATTTATTTATATACCAATTTTTCACAATAAACCCGATTACTGAATAATAATACCCATACATCAATCTTATACCTATATACGTTATTTGCGCAAATTGCCATTCTTATAATATATAATTAAAATATTCTCATTATTCTTAATTATTGCTTATTATTATATTTTTACAATATATAAATATTTTATTTTATATATATTTAATTATATACACGAACCTTTTAACTTTCACCTCTATTTTCATTTCATGACAAGAGCGGATTACTTACTTTAGATAAATGTTTATGTTTTGTAATTCTTTTCGTGCATACCCAACCTATATTATACTTTAAATTATCCTAGGTCTATGTTATTAATGTAAGAATGGGGATGATCGAATCAAAAGGAAGTTTAGGATTATAGGGTGACTGACTCGAAATAATTGGGTGAGAAGGCGAAGAGAAAGAAGAAAAGATTTCAGTAGGTATACACTTTTTCGGGTATACTATGGTTTTTTTTTTGGATAAATAGCTTTCTGAATTCTGATACGGAATTACTGAAGTTATGATAGGTTTTTTAAAAGCATACATTTTCGACTTTCCTGGTATAGTTTTCTTAAATGTAAAGGAAATATCTACCGAAAATAACGAACAATTTTCATAAAATATCAGAAAATAATATTATAATATACAATATATATTATCTTAGCATACATATGCTAAGAATCGTTTGTCAAATACTGCAATGATTTGTGCTTTCAAATCTAAAGTATTATTAATAATAATAATAATAATACGGAGATACTATATCCTTGATGGTATATATCAATATATATATTTATACATAATTCTTCTATGTGTCTATTAGTGATAGTGTAACGTCTTAACAAATTTAACCGATTTAGGCGAAAATTTCAAAGACTATTCTTAGAGAAACCTGGAAAGTTTAGAGAGTAGTTTGAATCACGTCGACAGGTGGAGCTGAACAAACTTTTTTTTTATATTTTTGTCGTCGATTACATGCCATATAGACTATAAACTATATATTATCATATATGAATGCTTTGTAACATAGTGTTGCCGCTGTTTTTAAATGAATGAATGAATTGATTTAAATCTTATTCGAAAACTATATTATTGTTTTTTAATTATATTTGATAATATTACATTTCATCCCTTTCATACCGAGCAATACTGTTCACAGGCGAATCTGGGCAATTCAACTAATTGTTTATAAATTTAATAAGAATCTTTGGAAATATCTTGGTTTGTGTAATTTGCACATGTCTTGTGACTTCGTGAGAAATATAAAACATATAAAATATAGAGGTAATGAGAAATATTCTCTACCATCATCACTATGCGGACGTGTGGACGTTGAGCAGTGCACTTTTTAAGGAATTTTCACTGGACGGCAATCAAAAATGTATCAAAATATACCAATACAATTATCGGAGGGTGGTTTTCTTAATCATCCTTTGAAAATATTGATAACCTTTAATATTCGTATAACCAAAAACCAAAATGCAGCTTAACATTTAATCTTTTTTTTAAATTATAAATAAGCAAGAATTTATTGTATCTGTATGTACATAATATATTTATATCCAAATATCATATATTAATTTCAAAAAAACATTTAATTAATGAACGGTTTTTGTCAATTTTTTGATCTTTGTATATATAATACAATGACACATGTATTGACTCACTCTGTTTCAGACATAATTGTGTACATTTAATACGATTTTAAATCGAAGTACCTAGGTAGGTATAGTAATACTTGATTAATTATTGTTACTAGAAAACGCCTTTGCATCTATTTAGTATTATGTGTTTATCCATAACCATTCATTATTTCACATTAGTATATTTAAAATTAAAAATGTATGTCGTCATGTAGTTTTAAATAATAAAACACTCTAGGCGACAAAATATTTTCACTGGGCGACATTTATGTCACCTAGTTTACTATCTTAAAAAGTGCACTAACGTTGAGAGCTCAATATGAAACGTCGGGTGGTGTGTGTGTGTGTGTGTGTGTATAGTAGTGAGGGGGAGTGGTAGGCGGAGGTGGAATATAAATCAATCACAGCGATTCACTTGGTAAACGATGAAAATCAGCGCAATATCAAAGCGATTGATTAGTTATAAAATAAAACCATAAGCGTATATATTATATATGTGTGTGTGTGTGTGTAATAATTAATTTTTTTCATTTTTTCCCTTTTTTGGCACCTTTCTTATTTTTGCCGCCCTTGTTATTTTTTGCGCCCGTCTTCTTGACTTTGGAGACGTCGGGCAGTATGTCCGACACTAAGAACTGAGTGTTGACGTCCGTCCTCTCGGGGCTCAGCCGCTTGGGCAGTCGTACCTCCATTTGAAACCGGGACACGTCGTTGAACTCTTCGTACTGCTTGCCCATCCGGAACACGAACAAATCCTCGTTTTTGTCAATGGGCATCCCGGTCACCGGTCCGACGGCCAGTTCCGTCGTGGGCGGCATCGGGGGCAACACCTGAAACGTAGTCTGGTTCAGTTTGGCCGGGCCACCACCGCACTGGCCGGTCCTCGGCGGCCACGGCGTCACCTCCGGCCGCATGTTGAAGAAAACGGGGCCCGTCGGCCGCCCGTCCTTGGTCAACGGCACCGGCTTGTCAGCGTTTTGCCCCAAATTGATGTAGGCCCGGTCGCCGCGGATGGCCAGTTCCCCTTGACGCAGCCGCGTCACTTTTCTTTGCCACCGTTCCTTCTCGTCGTCGTCGTCGTCTTCGTTGCTCATCCGGCGGAGCAGCTGCATAAACTGCAGACCGAAATACAAATGTTCGATCACTGTTCCGTCCCTTGACACATATTATACAGAAAGCTAGTGGCTATATATTGATAGCTAAAAATCTATCTAGATAAAGAATACAGATTACATGGATAAAAAAAAAAAAGACGAATCAGTATGATTTATCTAGATAAATTAATTTCTGTTTAGATAAAAAAAAAAAATAATAATAAATTAGTTTTAAATTCTTAAACATTTTTGGCTAATATTTTAAAATACGTTTAAAATAAGTATATTATATCAAAAATAACAATTCATTTATTCGTTTATTTTGCATATAAATTTGAATTACTTATCTAAGTATTACGGATAACGGGCACAAATTGATGAAATTTATATATTTAAGCATATTTCATAGCAAAATTAAATGCAGTAGGTAATTTATTTCTTATGCTTCTATTTTTTATATACATGTATAAAATAAATAAAAGGTGAAAATTGTTAGTATACGAAACTCATGATTTCATTAAATTTTTACCGAATATGTTCAGTTTTTAACATTTGTCAAATTATTAAATTTAACATTTTACCTATTCAATATAATATGAATATAAATACCTAAATATACCTATTCAATAATTATTCAATTATTCATATTTTTTTTCTTGCTTTATATTCTGTAGCTATAATATCAATATATCTATTTAATGAAATAGAATAAATAGTTAAAAATAAAACAAGTATATAAGTACATATTGGTATATTATTTTTTTGACTTACAAAAAAAAATGTTTTTTCACATTTTTCTTTTAAATTAAATGTAAGAAATATGGACGACATCAAACATTTTATGGTATGAGCATATTTTTGCAAAAAAAAAAAAAAAATTTCTGCATATTTTTTAAAAAATATATCTATAAAATGTATCTAGATAGGTACATATAATTAGATAGATGAAATTTGAATCTAAAATACTAATATAGATAACTTGCTATTATTTATCTAGATAAGAAAAAGATAAGTAAATAATTATTTATATAATTCTCAACACTGCATATAAAATTTCTTAATATATTATAAAATTAATAATATACCTACTCCATATTATATTTTGCAAATTAACTTTCTCTCCCTTAATATAATAACTAAAAAAATGCGTTTTTCGCTCAACGACAGGATACTCTTGATGGATATATTGCATTAAATTAAACGATTCTAAGCGGAGTTTCGGTCTAGTATAAAAATAATATAATCACAACAGTTTAAAATTTACAATTGTATTTGTTATTTTGTTATTTTATACTTTTACACAATTTTACCATTATAAATATATTTTCTTCACGTTTATGGAATCAACTGAAAAATCAAAAAAAGATAAAATATTTTTATATGAAAAAAGCTTTTTAATCTAAAATTCTCATTTCACTTTTTCTATACTAAAAATTCATTTTCAGAAAAAAAAAGTAAAACTTATTCGCTTCACTTAATAATTTGAAATTGAAATACCTTAAAGTACCTATCTTTACTCTTCAGGAGTATTCCATTAAAAATGAATAAATATGGAAGAAGAATGGATGTACCAACAAAAACCTTTTTACTTCATGACTCCTACTCAATTCTTTCTATTCAAAAAGTAGCTTACAGAGAGAAAATGTATAAACATCATTGTAAAATCTCTAAATACCTGACTCCACTCAAAATCTAAAATTCATTTAAAATTTATTAAAAATATTTTTTTAGATACAATTTTATTCAACGAAGATGTGAAGTCAAATCTGTATTTATGTATATCTACAAAATCAATAAGCCAATAAGTATATAATATATTATAAATAACAATTTATTTATTTGTTAGTTTGCATATAAATTAATTCATATTTTAGAAATAACAACATATTTGAAGAATTTTGCATATTTCAGTATATTATTAGTAAAAATGTAATAATAATCTATAAGAATATACCTTTATAAAAGATAAGTAAATAATGATTTAGATAAGTTCCATCACTGCTAGTGGTACTTTTCAAAGTTTTTTTTTTAATTGATTGCAGCTAAAGTTGTTTGGCTTATCTTAATTGTATATTATTATAATCTACAATATTTTTATTTTCCTCATGATATTAATTACCTAATTTGTTGATTGTTGACAATATTGAATTTTAAAACAAAGGAATTATCTTAGATAACAATATTATTTTTAATGATTAATGATTGATACATATATTAATTATTATTGGTAAAACTGTGATTACCGCACAACCTCATGTTTAAATAAACCACAGATATTTAACTGTGTGTTTATATATCTGTGGAATAAATTATTACTGAATGTGAAAGTGATGTTAGAGATGCAGGTATGATATGAAAATATAATCCTTAATTTGAATGAAATGTGAATGAATATTCAAAAAAAAACTATTCATAATCAAAATAATAGTAGGTAGTGATAAGCCATAAGTAGTTTTTGAATAAATGGCAAATGTTTATACGTGATCATTTTAGAAAACAAATCTTATTCCGCATGTGGTGCTGGTGTGATATTATTGGAATATTATTTATGGCTTTATTTTATTATGAGTTATTATCAGTTTGTCCCTTTTTTTTTTAAAGAGTAGATATATTATTTATATTATATTTTATTATAATTTGTTGACAAAATTGTTTTTTTGCTTAATACTCTATTATATCAATATATAGATTATATAATTTTTTATATAAAAAATATTTTGTATATTCACTTCAACTGACTTTTATATGCTATATACAATAATTAGTTACGAAATACATTAAAAATTAAATAATTCAAAAACAATTTAATATTGCTATAAAAATAAAAATAAATATATTTTATAAAAAATAATATATGAAAATAGAATTTATAAGTAATAAATAGTTTTGACCGCAAGTGAACTGATGATGACTAAAAATATTTATTTTTGTACATACATTTTCGTTATTTTATTTTATATGCTTTATTTTTGTTTTATTTTTTATGTTTTTTGTGTATATATCAATAGGTATATTAGGTATATTTTAATTTGAGTGCATTAAAGTAAAATTAATAACTATGAATACAATTAAGTTAAAACTTTAAATAGAACCAATTTTATAGGACTTATTTTAAATCTCATAGATAAATAAAGTTGATGGAATGATTAACTAACCAATTGAAACGCTAAATACGTTTAATAATGTCTATGTAACCAATTGTGCTAATTAATAGGTACTTACAAATTTATACTAACAGCATAATGCAGTATAATATAAAGTTTTTTACTAACAGACAGTCCTCTAAATGGTTCAAATGTTTCATATTTGAAACCCAGCAATAATCTATAAAATATTATATCTAGGCGTAATTTGGGATTTTTCATGAGGAAGGATGATATGAGCTATTTTTAACCCCTTCCCCGTTTCCCCAAAATATAGCTAGTTGCTAGTTTACACTTTAAAGAGTCATTTTATATTTCTTAAATAATTTTCTCAAGCCTAAAGAAAAACTACTGAAAATGTTTATAAATTGGAAAATAATATTGTTAGAGACTTAATATTTGCACCAAATATTTAACCAATAATTATAATATTGACGTAATAAGACTAAAACGGTTTGATAAATGTTTATATTTATATAGAAGTATACACTTTTATCGATAAAAGGAGTTGAGTAGGAGTTTTTGGGTATAGAACTTTCTGATAAAAATGTATTTCAGTTGGAATTTTAAATAGGTACCTACCTAAATCGTTTTTCAATTTCCCCAGTAGTTTTTTAATGCTTTAATGAAAACTACAAAAAAAAAAAAAATGGGAAATCATATAATAATTATATATAATGAAAAGTACTACTGGATTTCACTCAAAATTCTTTTTGGAAATAAATGTTGCAAATTGAATATAAAATATGTAATTGCTACATATATATAAAATAATATACATTTTAAAAATTATTTTCCAAAATATCAAGGAGGGCCTATACCCAGTTTACGCTTATGATATTATACTTACATAAGGTGCTTTATTTTGATACGGACATGCCAGCTTTTGGCAATTCTTGTCACAATAGCAGATGTTTTTCTGATTTTTCGACGCTGTGGCTGTGTGAGAACCCATCACCACTCCAAACATTTCCTTCATCTTTTCTAAGGCAATCAATGTGCACTTGACCATTTTTTCCTCATCTCTACAACACACCTTGCAATTTTCCATGTTTGACTTCAAATTATTTTGTGTTTAAAATTTTATCAAATGTATTGTAGTTCAAAAACGTCATCGGTACGTTTTAATAATTTAGTCAAAAACGCAGATTGTCGTTACTATGCATAATTTTGTTTGGTTATTGTACATAATATTGCAATTGGAACATATTAAAAACGGTAGGTAGTGCATAACCACTAGTAATAATTTATAATCATTGGTTTTAGTATTTATATATCCAGGGATATTATAATTTTACTTACTTATATAATATAATATCTACATTACAAACTATGTACCTATATATTATGCTTCATAATATTGATAATTTAACAGATCCGATATTAATGTTTTTAAATTATATCATTGAATCATAAAAAAAATTGAAGTTATAATATCATTAAAAATTCTGAACACATTATTTTTTCGTTAATTACAACATGTGAACAAAAACTACATTGTTGTGTAATCTCTATGAATTTAATGGTTCTAAAATTCCATTTTTGGGCTACATCATTGAAAGAAACTATTTTTTACGCAAATTATACTATTCTCAAAAATCATTGTTGAATTTTGTCGAATTACACATTTAAATTATATGTTGTTTAGGACCTTACTAGGAAACAGTGTATGTAAAATATTTTTAAACAATTATTGCGGAAACAATTTATTGTTAAAAACCCAATTGTTTGCAAAGCTATTCAGTAGTAAGCTGATGGTATCCAGATGAGCACTAAACGTTAGATTAAAAAAGTCGGAAAGCACTTCGGACCAAGGGCGTCCATCTAAGAAAACTCAGGGGGGGGGCGAAATCAATGTTATAAATCTAAAACCATATATAAGATTTATTTTATAAAGTTTACATTATATTATATCCGTGTTTATATATATATATATATATATATCATTAGTAATTTAATGATTCATTAGGTACATTTATTTAGATACTAAATATAAAAAATAGGCGCTATTACATTTTCTTATTATCTAATCATTAAACATAAAAATTAAATTGCGTTTATTTGTAGAAAGATTTTCTATAACTTTGTCAATGAACTTGATTTCTTTATCTTTACTTCTGATTTTTTCTCTGTGTAAACTTAACATCGATAGTCCGCATAATCTGTCTTCAGTCATTGTAGACCTTAACCATGTTTTAACCCTGCGAAGTGTACTGAATGAGCTTTCTATTGTACAAGTAGTAGGTGGAATAGTTATGTAAATTATGATACACTTTTTAATAGTTGGGGATAATTCGAAATTTTTTAGATAATGTGAAATATTATATTCATCATTGATGTTAAAAGCATTCTTCGGAATATGCAAAAAATCATACCTACCATAATTTAAATTTAAAATATTTTAAGTTTAATATTTAGGCATAAGTACCTATACCCGGCGAAAAGGTTAATAGTCTTTGACATTTATCCTACTACAGGATAGGTCATGAGAGTTGTAAAATATTATATTAAACCATAAATTTGGTATGCTTTTACATTTTAATTTTAATCATTATTAAAATCCTTTTTAAATTTATTTTGAACTTTGACAAAAATACATACTTTGTTAATTTTTGAAGTATTTAGAGTTAATGCTTTGGGATTTATGTCGAAATAACCATTATTTTAACCCATATTTTTCATTATTTTTTGATAGTTTTTTTCTAATTTTTTTTTTTAATCGACAGATTAAAAAAATATAAAACAATAAACTATAAACATCATTTTAAAACAAAAAAATATTTTGCACAGCTCAAAATCTAAAATGTGGTACTTTTATTCATTATTAGGGTATTATTATTACTTTTTTAAGTCATCAAGCTCTATTTCCAGTTATTATGTTTAAAAAATTCTATCCTACAACAATTAATTATAGGTATTTAATTCTTTTAAATTAATATTTTATTGCTCTGGGGAGGTCCACTACCCCGAACAAAAGATCGATATGATTTAAATATAAATTTAAATATAATTATATTTAAATAGTAAAGACTTTTTTTTTTACACTGTTAATTATTTAATTAATAATGTTAAATTTATTAAATTATTAAATTTACTACTATGCTCAATAACATACTGGCATACCTACGTAAATACGCGCGAATGCGACCGATTCACTATATAAACTTAATATGAACCTAAAATAAAAATTCGAGATTTGTACATATCCGAGCACATTCATCTGCCATTACATTTTTATTTGACGTTTTAAAAAAATTCAATAAAAATTGGAACTTTTTCGCTTTGACATTTTAAATAAAATAGATATCGGCGATAGTTGATCACTAGCATGAGTCCGTATCTGTACTGACAATATTGACAAACTGATACCAGTATTTCGAACAAACTTTTTCATATATTATATTTTATCTAATTCTCGAATATTCAATAAAAATTCTTATTAAATAATTCCCGAATATTCTAGAAAAATAAATACAAATAATATAATAAAAAAAAATATAAACACACAACCTTTATAATATTATTATCGAATGACCAAAAATATTATAAGCTCGTAAATAATGGACCGCATATAATATAAATAAATATAAATACGTGTAGGTATAGCATGTATTAGTATAATTATATTACTATATGTAAGCGACGTGCATAGTCAACAAGAAAATTAAAAATATAAAATGCGAATTTTCAATATTTAATTTTTAAATAAAATATTTTATTTTAATAAATAATGCATAAATTTTATAGTACCTATCTACTGGATTTAGTGATTTAATATAATTTAGATAAAATTTTTATAGTAGGTACGGAAAAGTCAGGGGGGTACATGTCCCTGTTTAACCCCCCTAATGGACGTCCATGCTTCGGACATTGGGTAAGATAATGATGACGGATATATTGAATTTGAAACCAATGATAAATCATTTATTTCTAAAAAAAACGATTCTGAGCGAAGCTTCGGTGGATATATTTGACAATTATTGCAGATACTATAATATATATATATATATATTATTATTATTATATATTTTTTATTGTCATTTATTTCACTATTTCACAGAAAATGACACAAAAGTGGTATAATAATATGTTTTGTTTTGTTATTTTTTGTGTTGTCAGTGTGCATAGAATGTGTTCCGAGTTATTTGGAGCAAAATATTCCGAGCAGCTCGGAACAGTTTTGCTCTTTCAATGTGCGTTCGACCTTAGTTCGGTTTAGGGTCGAAAGTCGAACAAAAGTATTAAAAAACCGAATCGAACGCGAATAAAAATTTCGAAGAGAAGTTCGAACTAGGACGAACTATTTTTGAGCTATTTTAAAATACATTAAAAAGATGATGACTTTAATTTTTTGTTTATTTAAGTTTTTAAGGAAGTATTTTATTATAAAAGTATAATATAATTCATCAAAAAAATGAATTACCATTTTTTTTTTGTTTATTTAATTTCAAAGTTTGGTTTGGATTCAACACTAAAACTATAAGTTCGGTTCAGGTTAGTGTTGACTAATTTTGAGTTCGACCCAACCATTATTATATATATTTTTTTCGAGTCTATTTATTTACCTTTTTTTTATTTAAAACATAAACAATATTTGTAATTCTATCATTCAATGAATATATATGTAAAAAAAAAAATATTCAAGAAAAGAGTTAAATTAGAGTTACATAATTTACATTATTACACTTTATAATTTACATTCATGAATTATAATAATGATTTAAACAATGTATTACAGATAGTAGATAATTGTCATGGAAGGTTAATTATATAATATTGTATTTTCTTCTATTGTTACACTATTGTATAAATATAGGTACATTTTAACAAAAAATTGCTATTATTGAAATATACTTATTTTTAAACAAATTTTTGTAATAAAGATAACTTTATTTTATATTGATAAAAATATTATACAAAGTAAATATAACATGAAGTATTTATATACTCGTATAGTTATTACTAAAATAGAGTTTATTTTAGTCTCGTTTAAGTAAATGATTACAAGTTTTTTACAAATGTACCTACTGTAAGTATATGTAAATTTCTGGAAACTTATTATATCTGGAATTTTTGCAATAAATAAAACCAAAATAAAAATAATACATATATATTACATTATAATATACATATCGTTTATAAAACAAATGGGATATAATATAACGTCATTATTTGTCTAATTTTTATTTTTTAATGCCAGATTTGCACAAAAAATTATGGGTTCTAAGATATTTCAGTGAATGAGTATTTTGACAAGAGAATATTTTGGTGATATTTAGTTAGTTATAAGAAACGTACCTATATTAAGTCTTAATGAATTAAACAATTTTAAAAATATAAATAGATTCTTAATGTATATCTTATAATTGTTATGGCATGAATTTAAATTAAAAATTAGTTTTTACGGGTGTTCTAGAATAATGTTTTCCAATCCAAAAATTTGATTCATATATTATTAGAATATTTAAAAATTAAACTTACATTATAGGTATCTATATTTTTAACTTTTTCGATATTTTTAGAAAATGTTTAGATTAAAAAATATAATATAAAATAGTTGATGTCGAATAAAATCTTTTTAAAATATAATTTAATTTGGATTCTAAGCGGAACGAAATTAGTGGTTTTATAATATCTAAAATTTAGATATTTAATGTACACAGAATATGAAATTTAATAATAAAAGTGTTAATATATTATTATTGTTTTTTAGAATTATTAATTTACTTCTCAATATTTTTTTTTACAATCTCGTTCATTGCATTTGGTTCATTTTCAAATCTTTTGTAATACAAATTGACATTTACATTTTGGAATATAATATGTTTTACCTATGTACCTAATATAAAATTACTTGTTTGGTATGTCAGTAATGGTATACAGTCAAATAATACACACATCTAATAATTTGAAGAGACAATATAATAATATAATAATCTTATGTTTAATTCCGGATGTTGTTTTCTTTGTATAAAAGATAAATATGAATAATTCAATAAATTCACTCTAAATTGTCCATATATATTCCTTTGAACAGGGTTGGGCAGTATCATAGATACATGTAACTATTTTGAATTATACAATTGAATAACATTAGTTATTTTAAAATATAGGTATCTATATTTTAAATAAAAACAGCTAATAATTTAATATTATTTAATTTATTTAATTACTTACATATTTAGTGAACAAATATATACATTTATTTAGTTGCAACTTAATTTGGCCATTAAATATAGAATTGGTGGTTGGAAAGATAATGCATTCGTTTACAAAGGTCCTAATGCTTGTACAATATTAAAGTACAGATGTGGAGCGGATTGGAAAACATTATTGAACAGTTTTGGAGTTTATAACACTAGTCGTTCAATTGCTTCAGTAAATAATATTATTATTATTATTATTTTATAGTATATAGGTATCTAATAGGAATATTAGTGGTTGAATTAAAAAAAAACAAGGACAGAATCTGGACTAAGTTAAAAAATATTCGTTCCGGGGGATAGGAAAAGAAAAGTGACCCATGGGAGCATTTATTCATTAAACCCCCTAATAATATTCTTAATCCAAAACTTCTTAATAAAAATAAACTCTCCCCCAATGGGGATCTTAGGTACTGCATATGAAATTGAGAAATATTCATTATGATTTCAGTCATGTAGCCATCTGGTTATTCGGTTAATTGTCATAATTGCCTCCTTTCTTGAAAAATGACTTTGCTATGCCACTATTGACTATACTGGGAAAGACTGAATGTCTAAAGATGTAGGTTCTAAAATAAATCAAAAATTGACCTTTTTAAAGTACTAGCTAAGAGAGTTCATTTTTTCCTGGTTGGAAGCCGTTTTCAAATTATTCTAGATTACCCGGTTTTAAAAACCGGTTTAAATACCTTAAAAAAGGATCTCATCAATGAAATGAAGTGTTGATAACGGAAATTTATTCATGTAGCAATAATTTAATTGTAACATTTCAGCCATTCAAAGTTTTATGCCATGATTTGTTTATAATATTATACAATAAACAAAAAATTGATTTACCAATGTTAACGTGGTTATTTAAAATATGCAAAATAAAAATAAAGATAGATGCTGGGTTCCCTACTGTTCTTAATGAATAAAGTAAGGGGGTACGCTCCTCCCTATGAAAAAAAATTAAAAGTAGCTACGTCCTCTTTACGTTTCCTCAATTCAACCACTGAGGAATATACATTTACGTAAAATAAATAAATAATATATGTATTATTTTGGTTAATCATTTATTAATTACTTTTAGGGAGTTTTTGATTCAAAGAGTTAGGACGCATCAAAAATCGCTTTATATAGGAATTTAGAAAAAGTATTATTTTACGGGACCTATAAATTACGTCTTTTTTTTACAGATAAAAATAATAAAGAATAGAGCTGTTTTATTTTTGTTATAGATATTAAACTGCCGTAGGAAAATTAATGAATTTATCCAATCATACACTCCAGCTATTAAGGAATATTAAATAAAAAAATGTCAATAATAGGTACCTATTTATAAATTAATAATATTAATGTGGATAATAAAACTACTTTTAATTGTGTATTTGTTCTTTATACTCTTATAGTTGGTATTTAAATCTTATACATTCCAGAAAATAGTTAATGAAAAAAGTTAACATAGAATATAATATTATATTATATATGTGACGAGTGACGGCAAATATTCAAACTATATTTTAAATTTATTCTGTCCTATTATTTAAGCTTTGATAAAATTATATGGGTTTTATTAGGTAGTACGGTCGTTTGCATCGTCTGATATGAATTTCGGAAAAGATGATGTCTTCTATATGTATCATATACATTGTGCATTTAAAATATTAGTTTTAATTAATTAAGAAAAACAATTAAATTAAATAAATTAAAAATTCATCACGTATCTATAGGTAGTATATATAGCTATCTATAGGTAATTATTTTTATAGTCATATTAAACATATCTAACAGAATATTCTTATTATACTTTAGGAGACATCCAGAATGTTTTCAATAGACAGGTATCTAACTAAAAATGTATCTTGTTAAAAAAAAATTTAATATGAAAAAATTATTTAAATAATGATAATAGATAATCAAACATAATTAGAAGGCCGAATATAATTTATTTATCATGGTATTAACTATTAGGTATACAAATTAATGTACCTGTACATTATTGTACAGATAAGTACAAATTTACATACTGTTCTATACTAGATTCATTCTGTAAATTGCATTTTAAGTTTAAATTATATTCGGTTGAAAAAATTTGTATTTCCACTCAAATTTACAATATTATCTGTGTATTTATAGGAATAAAAATAGTATTTGGAAAGAACGACGTTCATGATCTTCGTTAAAATAAACATGAACATGAACGGGGTTCATAATTTTAAGGAATTTCGCTACTTATATCTTCTTCTTCTTCTTCTCCTTCGCCTTCTCTCACAACTATTTGGGGTCGGCCACCCTGTCCTACACTTCCACTTAACTCTATCTCTCGCATCTTCTTCACTTACTCCCACCTTCCTCATATCACTCACCATTACATCCCCCCATTTCTTTTTCGGTCTATCCCTCCCCCTCTTACCAACAATATGCATTTCCCTTACTAATCTTACTGCCTCAGTCTCATCCCTCCTTGATACATGCCCGAGCCATCTTAATCTATTCTCTCTCATTTTGTCTATTATCGAAGCTACCCCTATACAACCCCTGATATACTCATTCCTTATTTTAACCTCTCTAGTAACTCCACTCA
>JAIPRL010008311.1:0-20610 GCA_025469235.1 Pemphigus obesinymphae | reverse complement strand
CATCCGTTTGGCTAAACAGCGCTCATGTGGCAAAAGTAGACACCCAACTAAACACTACCATGAGACTAATATCTGGCACAATAAAATCGACACCTACTCACTGGCTCCCAACATTAACAGCAATTGCCCCCCCACCACTTCGCAGAGCGAGTGCCTTAGTTAAAGAGCTCTCAAAAATAAATCTCAATCATGAACTGCCCATTAATAATTTTATTGACGATGCGACCAAAACACGATTGAAGTCTAGAAACCCCCCACCAAAAACAGCTAAGGACCTAATCAACGCAAACTTTGACATGATGACGCAATGGGAACAAACGTGGGCAGCCGCGGCAGAGAACGACAACATCCTAGATAACATATCACCAGGACATATACCCACAGGATTTGACCAACAGCGAAATCTGTGGTGTACACTCAATAGAATACGAACCTCGCACGGTAGATGTGCAGACTCCTTGCACAAATGGGGCATGAGAGACTCACCAGAATATGACTGTGGAGCAGAGGAGCAGACCATCTACCACATAGCTTTTGTATGTCCTATCCACGCCTACCAAGGTCCCAGAATCGACTGCCTCACAACCCCTCCAAAATTTATTAAATGGCTGGAGGAACTAGAACTAATTCTCTAATACCTTACCGTTACCTTATTAATATTACTCACATTTTCTCTTATTTTACTTGTTTATTTTTATTTTATTCGTCTGTTATATATTAATTAATTAAATAATCAATGTATGTTACCATATTATAACTCTAATGCATGTAACCACAAACCATACGCTAAATAAAATAATAAAACATACAACATAGTGTATAGTTATCATGGTTCAGCACGTTAATAGCAATTGCCATCATGCGGAGTGACCCTTTTATATGGACACGCCCCCTTTTTCATTTTCTTGTTGATTACTTGACTTAATCTGTTGTATCTAAGTAAATTTTTAGAATAATAAAAATAAAAATACTTATCTTTTGCTTTTTTATAAACAATTTGAATATGCTATAAAAAAAAATTGGTTCAGATGCTAATTCAGCACAGCACTTATTTTAAAAGAAAATTAGTTCAGCAGTCAAAAGGTTAAGTAAAGAAAGATCTTGTCAAAAAATGTGGTACTTTGAAATTCTGATTTTTTAAATATTAGTGGTATTTTTAGGTATAATTTTATTGAGTAATAAAGTACATAATTCCTTTTATAATAAATTGTATGTTTTATGATCATCAAGTAGAGTTAATTGGTTTTTAGAATAATGGGGATATTACCAGCTATAAATGGTGTTTGATGGCATTATGAGGGAAACATGTACATATTTTTAAGATGATGTGATATCTGTATTTGTTGTCTCTATCTAACTAATTGATAATATACAAAATTTGCATTCAGCATTTATATAATAACTTTGTTATTTCTAGTATTAGAGTAAATTAACCTATTACAAAATGTATAGGTTAGATCATTATCTATACTATAGTGTCTTCCTTTCTCTGAATATTTTATTTTGTAAAGATATATAACTATTTTGAAAACTCATTAATTAAAATAATATTGTTTTCTATTCTTTAGTCTTCTCCGATGGTTTTTGTCTTCACATCAAGAATGACTCAAGCTACGAAAAGCTATAAACCTTTCTTCAGAATTGTTTGGAGGATTTTGCCATTAAACTTTGTGCAACTAACAATTATATCAGATTTTGAATGTGGCTTAATAAATGCTGTAGGGATGGTTTTTCCTGAAGGTCAACTTGAGGGATGTTGGTTTCATTACTGTCAAGTGAGTATTGAACTTAGGAATTTCATTCACAATTATTGTATAATTTGTATTACTAATATTCAATGAATCTAAGTCCATATTATGGTTAATATTATGCTTTCTAATTCGTATTTGTCTACCAATATAATTAATAGTTGTTTACCTATATTAATTTATAATTAATATATTAAATGTATATATTATATACCTAGTCTGTTATTTGATACTGCAGAAGAAGTATAAATAACGTGTTTTGCCTATTCCAGAAAATTTCTGAAGCTAATCATGTACTGCGCATGGTAATGTTATTTATTTTGAATATTGTGTTACTGTTACTCTGAAACACTGAATTTTAATTGTATTTTATGCTTTGAGTAATTTAATTGTTTGTATTTATTAGCTATACCATATTTTCCATCAGAATAACACCGTGACTGTCAATTTACAATGTCTGATGGTTTTCAAATAATCGTTGAGTATGTAAATCAACATGTAGACATTATTCAACCTTATATGTCTTTTTATTTAGCTATATTCAAAACTATTGATTCAGTGAAATAGGAGCAGCAAATATAAGTGTCTTTGGGTAAGAATTATTCAAAATATAATTATTAAAAGTTAAATATTTGTTCATAATATATTTGTAGGTCAGACATCCATATCAATAATTATTTAGTTATTTCATGCTGTGTTGCTATCGCAATTTAGAAAACACCCCAATATCTGTGATTATTTGAGTAAATCATATTTTATTAAATATATATTATGTTTGTGTATAATTGTATTTGTGTAAGTGTACATTTATATTTGAAATTGTATAATGTACAAGCTTATATATGAATAATTTTAGTAACAAATAACAAAATTATATAGACAGTGTCAATGCCAGACAATGTTTTGGGTATTCAAACCCCTACTTGAACATTTTATTATATGGGGATTATTTAATTTCCTTTTTTTATTCAACCATAATGTTTATCTGTCTAACTTCTATAACTGATTATATTTTCCATAATTAATTTATAATTTTCAAATGTATAACCTATAGTAATAAATATTATTTAATAACTAGAATTTGATTGAATTTTTTAATTCTCTTTAAAGTTTTTAACAATATAAAAATCTGAAATATGTCTTAATTTTAATTTTATCTTTTATAGTAATTTGTATTTAAAAATGTTGGTCAATTGACCAATGTAAATTAATAATAAAAATTATACGCTATGTATCTATTGTTTAAAAAAATTTTATGTCATTCCTTTTTCTGTCAAACATCCTTAGTTTCGTATTGTACATTGGGCCAAAAATGTTTCTCAACACCTTTTTTTCAAATATTGCTAGTCTTTTGATGTAGATAATGTTTCACATGAATAGGTGATTGTTGGTCTTAGATAACTTGTATAAAGTAGAGTTTTTGATTTTTTTGACAATAACTTATGACTTAAATAGCTTACTGATTTTATGCTGACACTTGTTCCCGCTTGTTACTCGGTGTATGTCATTTGTACTACTTATGTTTACTCCCAGATATTAAAAATTTTCCACCTTTTCAAATGTAAAATTGTTTACTTGTAAATTAGATTGATCTTCATCTCTGCTGAAAATAACCATATATTGTGTTTTTTCTTTGTTAACACATAATGCCATTTTCTTGCTAACTACCTAGGGTTATATCTTGTCTGATATTACCTAAAATGACTATATTATTTGCGTAATCTAATAATGATTTTTTACCAGCCACTTTACTCGCTGTATGTGTCCTTGTTCTCTTATGACTTTTTCTAGGCCTAGGTGAAATAGAGTCGGAGATAAAGCGTCTCCCTGGCGTAATCCTGAGTTGTCGAAATTTTGATGATAACTCTCCAAGAAATTTCACTTTAAATTTATTCTGTTTTAGTATTGCACAGTTTAATCATATCTACATATTACTTCGGTATTCCAAAGTTAATCATTGCCTTCCATAACTCTTCTCTATGTACACTGTAGTATGCTTGTTTGTAGTCAACAAATATAAAATTTAGGTCTTTGTTAAATTCATAATATTTTTCCATTACTTGTTTCAGTATAAAAATTTGATCTGTAATTGACCTCCTCTTCCTGAAGCCACATTGTTACCGTTTTATAATGTCTTTAGTGTAAGGGATTATCCTCTCTAACAGAATTATTGACAGTACTTTATAGTATGTGTCCAATAAAGAGATTCCCCATAATTTTTCACTTCAAGTAGGTCCCTTTTTAAATATTAGGTATAGTATACCGTATTCCAATCTTCTGATATCATTTGTTTTTTCCAAATGATGTTTATCATTTTCCATATTTCATTCTTTACTGCTTCTCCGTTGTTTTTCACTAGTTCTGCTATTGCGTTGTTTTCTCTTGGTTACTTATTATTCTTAAGTGTATTATCATTAAACTTTTTTTCAACTATTTTTAATATTGTAGAAAAATTGTTATTAATCGAAAACCAATGTTATGTGAAAATAGATCAAGCTTGAAGGAATTTCACTTTAATTAAATTAAATAATATCTATTTAATGTTCACTACTTATTTTTATGATAAATATTTCAATTTAATTGTTAACCGCATGTTAACTATCCACAAGATAAAAGAATTTATACATATGCTGAATGAAGAAAGTTTCTGAGGAGAGCTGACCATAATATGCACGGGTACATGCAAAGACAAGTTGGATCTGGACCATTGGTTTGTTATTTGTATTTAATTTAGTGTGTATGTTTAATAATTTTAATTTTATTATATTGTTTAGGATAATTCAGTTGTGGTCGATTAATAAATTAGTGTTTGGACTTTTAATTAGGTCTATCACCATGATGTTCTTAATTGGATAGTGCACACCATGGTAACTAGACGAATGGCTTCAATAATATTTCACGTATGGAAAGAAACAGGATCTCAACACTCATAAAAGTGTACATACTTTATTTTTCAATCAAAATTGAATGTGTTGTCAATATCCTATAACTGCTTTTCAATTGATAAAGATTATTCAAATCATGTCTACACCTATTAACTAGTAAGTCTCGGCTTGTATGTGTTGTTGATACCTATCACCTGCTTACACCCATACACACACACACACGCAAAATCACATTATCTACATTGTGTTATCTGTTTAACACACCATACATACATACATACTCACTTTTCACTTATATATACCCTAGTTTTTCTCAGCGATCTCGGTTAAGCACTCTAGGGCTCTATTTACCGCACTATATACAAGCAGACTGATTAGTAAAGACATACGCATTAAGTCGGTTTGATAAGTGCTATAAGCTTTGTGCCCATATCACCGGAACATAAATTTATATAAAAAGTGTTCCTATGTTTCTATGTTATTAATTATTATATTGTATTGTGTATTTTTTTTTCCGCTTTATAATTGACACATTGTGTACTTAAATACCTACTTAATTGTAATCAAAAATTGTTAACTAACATAACTGTTATTAATTTGTTGTTTATTATTTAAATATATTTCATACACCCCCCCCCCCCATCTAGTACAAAAACATGTCTACACATAGAATGACGATAATTCATTTCACAGTGGTTTAAGATACACCATTGACATGACGGCCATTAGGTAGACCCGAACTTAGAATTGATCGAACGGCTACTGCAGTCCTTATCAGACTGATACTGGTCAACTTATCCCTTAGGCTATCGCCAAACCCAAATATTCAATTTTGTTTTCCTCCCATATATCCAAGATGGGAAAACTTGCCTATATTCTTTTTAGGACTCCTAATACTTTTTGACAAGTGTTACGCCAGCTGTCAACCTGACGCAATCTCAATTAATCGATTTCTAAGATAGGCATGATGAAACCGTGGAAGTATTCTGATACCCTCCATTCTTTCTTTTCAAATTAAGGGGATTGATATTATACTATATATAATATAAGTAGGTATACTTATATAAAGCAATTATATAGAAAAGGAAGTGTAGCACAATTTGTAAAAGGAGCAAGATTAGAGTGGGCAGGCCACGTCTGGAGAGCCGACAACAATATTGTCAAGACAGTACTTGTACACAAATTAAACAGAAAAAGACCACGTGTAGACCGAAGTAACGGTAGTTAGATGCAGTCAAAAAGGATTTATAGGAGCAGAAACCAGATTGGAATGAAGACATGATCCATGTATATAATAGAGAGGAATGGAAGAATTTAATAATGACAGCAAAGGGCCTAAATGGTCTATAATGCTAAAAAAAATAAATAAATAAGTAGGTATATTATAAAATCAATAGTGAGGGTTATTAATAACTTGATTAATTATGCAGTTTATAAAAGAAAAAATGCACAGAGACCGAAACTAAAAATATAGCAATGGCAGCGGTATACCATACTTATGGAGGATCCTATTTAATCCTTTCCTATATAAAAAAAATTATCCTCTCCCCCCTCCCCCCAAATAAAACTTCTGGATACATCACTGTAATATGGTTACCATAAATACATAAAGTAAAGGGGGTTTGCAAGGGAACAATGCTCTTCTACTAATTTTTTAAATTTCAAGATCACCCTCAATAATTACTTTTTATAGTATAAAAAAGAAATAGTTTGATGGAATGCTTGGTTTTTGTAAACCCTAGAGGGCAGCTTTTCTAGTTTTCCGATTCGAGTACTATTTATATAAATAGATATATTTCTACCTATCAGATACATATACTTATGAGTTTATATTATTATCTAATAGTAAATACAAAATGTATTTAAAAAGACCTAAAAATTAAAATTTACCTGAACCATTATCCACATTGTATTTATCTTTCTTAATTTTCTTTTTTTTCGGCTTTTAAATCACTTATACTTATTTTTATTTCATTTGTCTTTTATAAACACTTTGTTTAAATTAATTAATTAATTTAACAAATTTAAATTTATTTACACAAATACAGTACATTGTGTATATCAATACAAATATTTTAAATCTGAATGTACCTATATATTTTGTGAAGATTATTTTATTTAGGCTACCAACATAATGATAATACTTAATATAGGAACATGTAAGTCGTATATTATTATATAATCTTTGGAATATAAAAATATTAATATGCTCTATAAATGTATATATTATATTAACAGAGACATCATTATTATTTTACACAAAATAGCACTTAATATGGTTACCTATACCATTTTGTGCCTATATGTAACAACAATATAAGTATATATTATGCTACAATTTAATAGTAATATTTTATATTATTATGTACGTCATTACGTCTATATTTTGCTGTTTTTGAGCAAATTGTCGACTGACAAATGTTGTCAACACTAATAGTCATATAAAATAAAATGTATACAACACCTACTCCATAATATTTAAAAGAACTAAATAAAAAATAAACTAAGGGAGCCAACTCGGGGCCACAGACTTTTCTTAGGGTGCCCGGTTTTCTCAGGCCTCCCCTTTGCTACCTGCCTACGTAACTATTGACGGATGGATATAAGGTATCAAAAAGTACCTGGCGAAATGTTATTACACCTAATCTAGACATTATATCGTTTTAAACTATAAAGAGATATATTCCTCATGTATTAATTATTTTTTTAAACAAAACCCGAAGCTGCTATTTTATCTCAGTTTAATATTACACAAAGTTCAATTGATTCAGTTTGTTTCGTTTGGCCTTTTCAACATGCCCAAAATTAATGAACAACGACTGGGCCTCAATCTTAACATTTTCAAATGCTTTGTTATGACTTTCTCTCATTTACGTACATCTATTAAGCATACTTACTTGATACATGAGCTTCCACTTAAATCAGCTGATTATTCAGTGAACGACTTAGGTTTTACACTTACTCGTGTATAATGATCCGATAAACATATTGAGGCAATGTGTTGCAAAGAATTCAAACTTCTTGGTTTTATTTTTCAAATCTCCTGAAAATTCCATTTTAATTCCTCACTTAAAGCCCTTTATTATTCTCTTGTTCATTCCCTAATTGAATATAGTTCTGTTATTTGGGACCCACACAAATCTTCCCATACAATGATGATTGAAAAGGTAGGTACACAGAAAATTCTTTCAACAAGCTATTCTTACTCTACATATCCATTTTCTTCCTTATGATTACACTATCGTCCAACAGGTGGTATCTCTTTTCAGCCTGTCTAATTGCAGGCACTAACCTTTCTTTAATTTCTAATATTATCTCTGATAGAATTGACTGCCCATCATTACTACACCCCTTATTAGTTTTAAAATATCTATTCATTCTACATGTTCTTCTATCATTTTTCATCTTCTATATCCCTCAACAAACTCTAATAACCCGTCTAATGTGCATCACCAATGAGTAGTCCTCACTCTTTTTAATTCTGCCATTTTTCTGATTGTTTACTTGTTTAATTTTCTTTTCTTTTCTGTTTAATTTTGGACCCGTCCCGTGTATATATATATATATAAATAAATAATATATTGTGATAAATGATAACGTTTAATAGTCAACTATCACTATCATTTAAAATACGTTCAGTATATATTATAATAATCTTGTGTACAAAATTTTTTTAAATATAAATACAGTAATATACGACTTAACTATAATTTCTATAAATAGCCCAAAATTGGGTATACAGTTTTTTTTTAAATTCATTACAATAATATTAATAGATACTAGCTAAAATACATATTCAATTTTAATTTTATTTCAAAAAATTATCTTCTAAATTCATTACATTATAACTAAAATCAGTTTACTATTAAAAACACTTATATTTAATTGAAATAATACATTTTATCAGAAAAATTTAAATGATTATAAAAAAAATTGTAAATTATCAACTAGTATGAAACGTTTGAAAATTAGGAAACCAAAGTTTTTTTGGACTTGTAAGTGATGAGTAGGGAACAGATTTAAATGTAATTGTTATTTTCATATATTTATTAGAAATTATAAAAAACGTAGATGATTTATTTCATTCTTAATAAAATAACACCAATTTTATTTTACACACTGCATATTTAATGCATGTTTGTAAATTCTGTAGCATATTATAGGATTTAAATGTATATTGTGATGGTTTTTTGTGCACATAAATCCGTTCCCTAGTGATGAGCTATATAATATACAGAATGTTTCTGAAATGAATAGACGAAATTTGTACACATACTCAGTAGTGTAAGCCAATGATGAAAGTTTTGAAAATTTTTTTCTACCTTTAAAATTTAAGATTTTTAATTTATATTCATCATATTTTGATATAAAATTAAAAATAAATACACTATAATATTTCCTGGAATGTTCTTATATGAATCATTTAAGACAATTATAACGTTTTGACGGTCAGTGTCGCCTAATGTTGACATGATGAAAAAAATTATGTAATATATATCAGTTTGTATGAAAAATTTGCAGAAAATATTATGGTATAATTTATTTATTGATGCCTAACATCTAATTAATTAACACGGTTTTTAAATAAAAAAAACTTGGAATTTTTACATTTATTCTAATGTAACACATTTATAAAAAAAATAACTTCATAATATTTTATGCAAATTTATCATATGAATCAATATGTCACATCATTTTTTTCATCATGGTGACATCAAGTGGTTCTGTGTATCAAAACATTAAAAAAAAGGGGGGCAAAGGTGAGGGAAAATGATATGATGATATATCGATTCAAAATATGAGAATTTTAGAGCAATATTATGGTGTATTTATTTTTATATTTATATCAAAATACAATGAATAAAAATTCAAAAACTTGGGTTTTAAAGGTAGGGAAAATAATATTTTATAATAATATTAAATTAATAATAATTAATAACTTTTTCATTGGGTCACTCCACTGAGTATGTGTACAGATTTTGTGTATTCATATTATTAGATTAGCCTTTCCTCTGAAATTAAAACAGCATATTGTGGCTGTACATGAGCATGTAGTTTGTTGCAGTAATTGGTTATATAGAAACAAATACCTGTGTCTCATATTCCTTTCATAGATTCATAGATTATCACTTAAAGTTAGATTCACAATATTAGATATCAAAATTTTAGTATCTTTAAAACTTTCTGGATTTCAATGAATATCTGTAAAATCATTATTATTGTCTACATTTATACATTCACCAAATATTTTCTATGCATATGTCTTCTACTATATTTTCATTGAATGTCCAAGTACCATCAGATAATAATTCAATTTCTTCAACTGAACTAGGAATTGTAGAACTTGTTACAACATCTAAAAAATATGTTTGAATTTGTATGTCATCATACAAACAAGGTCTATTACACGTAGGACACACCCATGTTGGTTTTTGTTCATTCATCAAAAGAAATGTATTAGCATCAAAGCATTGCAAATGATTGCAATGAATTGATTTTGCCGGGAACTTCATTCTTATCTTACTTAATGGACACAGTAAAGAAAAACTAATAGACGTAGTAGCCAAATCAGAATCAATACTCTCAAACTTTTTAATAATATAATCGATTGTCTCATCTATATTTTTTGCTTCTTTATCTAAAAGTTGTTTCAATAAATTATTTGAATTCAATTTTTTTACAACAAATATTGCCATAACATAGTTTTTCCCATCTGGAAACCAACTTATGGTAATTTTATTTCCTGTAACTGGAGATAGCTTAAGAAGATGAGTGCAATTAATTGGGCTTGGAATTCTTCTAGTTCCTACATGATTATTATTATCTTTAGTCGGAGGCAATGGACATTCTATATCATTGATTTGAATATTAAGTGCAAGAGGTAGATAATCAGTTACTTCGGTAGACATTGTATCAATTTGACAGATTCGAATGAATATTTGATAACCAAAATCCACTTTTCCAGGAGAAGTAATTTGGTTCACTAAAATACTGTTTGTATGTTCTATTGACAAAGACAAATTGTAGATTCCTTCTAAGAGGCCTAAATATAAAATAAATATTTTGGTATTAATCAAAATTAAAAATAAGAATAATGTTCGCAAAAAATTTTTTTACCTTTAGAAATATTGCGTACATTTTCAATGTCAATTAAAGATATTGGCTTAATAACTTCCAAATGATCTTCATAAAATGGTAATTTTTTAAACTTAATCCTAGCTAGAATTTCAGTTTTTTGGGTAGAAGATAAAAGCACATCATTCCCATACAAAGCTTCTGCATTCATTTCAGATACTGTTGAGCCCGGTGTTACTGTAGAATCATCAGTTTTAACCTCCTCAAATAGTTCCTTTACAAATTTTCTTAAGTAGATTTTCTTTATTTGTTTAACAAACTTTTCAAATTCCTTTTTATTATAAACCACTTTTTCATTATATCTATACACTTCTGTATGTAATAATGATGCATCAATATTTTTTTTGGCATAATAATCATTTGCGATTTCATTAAAAATATTTACTTTATCATTTTCTGAAAGTTTGTTTATAGTGTTCCCGGAAATATCTGCATTACAATTAAATTCTATTTGATCCAATATTTCTTTTAAGATATCATCTAGATTTGTAGGAACTTTATATACTACTTTGTTTTGAAAACTATTTTCAAAAATATTGTTCTCTCGCAAGGCTTTCTGTTTTTGGGTCGAAATTTGAGGCGATTCGGGTTGAATATTATGTTGTTTAGAAGTTCCTAATGGTGTTATGGTTGTAATAAGTTGATTTGTAGGATCTTGAGATACAACATTAGAAAGAATATCTATTTTTTCTAATATTGCATTACAACCCAATTCTCCTAGGTTCATTATTTTTTTGAGAATATTTCCTTGGTTTGTAGGAATTTTAAAACTAGACTGCCGATGACCATGTTGTAGACTACTATTTTCAACAATATTATTCCCATGAAAGTCTTTTTGTTTTTGGGGCATAACCTGAGGTGATCTGGGTCGTATGTTATGTATTGGTTGTTTTGATTTTTGAGAAGATTGATAATTTGTTTGTTGTGAGGTGTGCATACTAGACAGCTTTTGCTGTTGTTTGACCTTTATATTGTAACCAGAAGTGACCGCATTATTTTTAGATCCTATTGGGTCCATCAGTGCTGTGGTTCTAATTTGTTGGTTTGTAGGAACAAACTGCTGATGATGATGAAGACTACTATTTTTAAGAATATTGTTCTCTTGCAAGGTTTTCTGCTTTTGGGACATAACCTGAGGCGATCTGGGTCGTATCTTATTTATAAATTCTATTGGTTGTTGAGAAGACTGATCGTTTATTTCTTGTGAGGTGTGCATACTAGACAGCTTTTCCTGTTGTTTGACCTTTATATTGTAACCAGAAGTAACCGCATTATTTTTAGATCCTATTGGGTCCATTGGTGCTGTGGTTCTAATTTGTTGGTTTGTAGGAACCTGATATACATTATTACAAGTAACAAACTGCTGATGACCATGATGAAGACTACTATTTTCAAGAATATTGTTCTCTTGCAAAGTTTTCTGCTTTTGGGACATAACCTGAGGCGATCTGGGTCGTATATTATTTATTAATTGTATTGGTTGTTGAGAAGACTGATCATTTATTTGTTGTGAGGTGTGCATACTAGACAGCTTTTCCTGTTGTTTGACCTTTATATTGTAACCAGAAGTAACCGCATTATTTTTAGATCCTATTGGGTCCATTGGTGCTATGGTTCTAGTATTATGTTGATTTTTAGGATCCTGAGATGCAATATTCAAAAGAATGGGTTGCCAATGACCCTGTTGGAGACTACTATTTTCAACAATATTGTTCCCATGAAAGTCTTTTTGTTTTTGGGGCATAACCTGAGGTGATCTGGGTTGTATCTTAAGTATTGGTTGTTTTGGTTTTTGAGAAAATTGATTATTTGTTTGATGTGAAGTGTGCATACTAGACAGCTTTTGTTGTGGTTTGACTTTTATATTGTAACCAGAAGTAACCACATTATTTTTAGATCCTATTGGGTCCATTGGTGCTGTAGTTCTAATTTGTTGGTTTGTAGGAACCTGATATACATTATTACAAGTAACAAACTGCTGATGACCATGATGAAGACTACTATTTTCAAGAGCATTGTTCTCTTGCAAGGTTTTCTGCTTTTGGGACATAACCTGAGGCGATCTGGGTCGTATCTTATTTATTAATTGTATTGGTTGTTGAGAAGATTGATCATTTATTTGTTGTGAGGTGTAACCAGAAGTAACCGCATTATTTTTAGATCCTATTGGGTCCATTGGTGCTGTGGTTCTAGTATGTTGATTTTGAAGATCCTGAGTTAGAACATTAGAAAGAACAGATTGCCGAAGACCATGTTGGAAACTATTATTCGTATTTTTAGCAATATTTTTCAGGTGTAAGTATTCTAATCCAAGCTTCGTCTTGTGTGTTGGTTGTCGAGGAAATTGATCTATTTTTTGATGTTGGACCTCTATACCAATTGACAACATATTCTGTTGCTGAATTTGCATGGTATGAGTATTATCATTATTACTTTTTAAAATATCATATTGCTTGGAATAAATCTCAACTATTTTTGATAAATATGCTTGACAATCAAAGCCAGTTGGTGTATTCTTTAACAAGTTAATTGCCTGCTCTTGTAACTGTGATTTTAAACCTGTAGTTTCAATACCAAATGCTCCTAGTAGTTCTATAAAATCATTATTCTTGAAATTTCCCAGTAAAGATATAAATCGTTCAATAGTAGGACTCATTTCTCCTAAAGATAAAAAAAAAAAAAAACAATATTTAATATATAATTTTTGATTTTAATAATCTTTATATTTTGTTAGATACATAAGTAAAAACATTAAAAAAAACCTATTAATTAAAGGAGGGTTCTTGTTATTTAACATAATATATATATATATATATTTTGATAATTTTTTCCCGACTAAATATGAATCTGACTTGTTTGGAATTTAGGTATATTTACTATATAAATTATTATAATTAGTTACAATATTTAAAATAAAAATTATATTTTTAATATAAGTAAAATATTATCTATTTTATAAAATGTATTAAAAAAAAAAAAACATTTCATACAACAGGTTAGAATATATAAAGAAGTTGGTAATTCGTTCTTTTGGTTTTTGAACAGGATAATATTTATTTTTATTATTTTAGATTTGAAAGAAAAGATAAATTATTCTATTTGAGTCGTTCAGTTACAAAAGGGCGTATGTCTAAAAAGATAAAAACCAAGATTTTGCATTATCATGGTTAATAATTAGCTCTTCTTTCTCGTGTAAAAATTTTGGGTTTCAAAATTAAGTATATCCTATTTAATTAATTATGCAAAAATGCAGTTTAGTTTCAAAAGAAGTTATGTTCATCATCAGTTCTGAAACAAAAGATGAAAATACAGTTTTAAAACAGGGTTAGTCCCCATGTGTTTGTACAGACAGTGTTAAAACTGCAACAAAAAGTAATCTGTTCATATTAATAACTATTTCAGTCTGTTTAAAATAAATTTATTGTTTATTTATTATATTGTTATTCTTTATGTATGTCGTTAAAAGGAAAAATAAAAATATCTAGATGTTCGATCAAAAAAAGAGAACTAAAAACTACATTAAAGTTCAAAAGAAGAAGGTAGACTCATTTTATAAGTTACTACAAAATTAAAATGATGGAGTGATAACGTTTACATTAGATTGTCAAAAATCTTATTTTACCTAAAGTACCAGATCGAAGTGTTTACTACTTCAGACAACTTTATATCTAAACCTTTACAGTTCACCAAGTTACTTCAAAGTCAAAGCAGGTTAAAGGAAATACATTTATGTATATATGGTTGGAAACAGAATAAAAAAATAATCAAATAAAATTGTATCATTTATTTATCATCGTTTAAAAATACTAATTTAACAAATATCCATACTATACGACTGTTTTCAGATGGATGTAGTGGACAAAACAAAAATAAATGAATCCTGTCTGTGCTTTCAAAGTTCTTACTGGAATGTCCTAACCACATCAAAAATATAAAATATTTCTATCCTTTAGTATTCCGCCTGATCGCATATTTGGATGTTTAGAAAAACAATTTAGAAAAATTGCATGCATGACAAGCATTAATGATTACATGAAAAATTTTTAAACAGTTTGCACTGTTGTCCATGTTTCTTTCAATGGAAATGATTGGAAGCAATCATGTCTCAAAACACTATAACTGCCTGCAAATTGGCATTTTTAAAATTTTAAAATGTACGACAAAATCCAAACTTAATAATATTTTAGTGAGAGGAGAACCAAATTACCAAAGAAATATTAGCCAGGAAAAAGGCTTCTGCAAATTCGGGAAAAGTTTAACCTCATTGAAACCTAAGCTTATAAAAAAGTGTTCAAGTTAATGCAGCAATAAAAAATAAAATAAATGATGTAGACAATTTACTTGAAAAATATTTTGGCAGTGAATACAGAAATTTACTAGATCTCGACTACTACAAGACTATGATAGACGACAATGAATATAATGAACAAAACTCTGAATCTGATTTAGATTTAGATTTATCTGAATGATATAATGAGGGGAGTACAGAATTTATTTAAAATAAAGAATGTTATTAAAAAGAATTGTATTGTTATTTAAGTTAAGTAAAATGTTAAAGTTAAGTTAAAAGTTATTTTATATTATTAATTTTTCTATGTTAAATTTCAAAAAAGTTAAAAGTTTTTTTGAATGAGAAAAAAAAATTATATTTATTTTATTAGAACGGGCAAGATGCCCATTAATAAATATAATATGATGGTCGATAGCGTAAAATTTTCTAAATTAAATACTTAGTGGTTACTACATATTTATTAAATAGGTAATACATATAAACAAAAAGTTTTTATTTTATTAAATTGTTTGATTTTATAATAAAATGTTGAATTAAAAAAAAATATTTTTTTGTTTTGTTACTTTTTCTAAGTATTAAAAAGTTAAAAGTTATTTTGTATTGTTAAATTGACTATGTTAAACCTATACAAATACAATAATAAATATTATGTTAAGGCTTATAATTTTGATTTTAAATTTAATTAAATATGTTGTTACCAAACAATAAGGTATAGGTTTGAAATATTATATTTATTATCTCAAAAGTGAATATATCCAAATTAAAATATCAATTATCTAAAAAAAATATTTATCCGCGATTTCTATAGTCAACAAATAATTAAATTCTATTTTTTTTTTTTTAAGTATTTAATAAATACTTAAAAAAAAAAATATTATATATATATATTTATAAATAAAAAAAAAAAAAATGTGATTTATAAAATATAAAAGGAAATATCAGTTTTCCTTCGTTTGTGAAAACTTTGTTTGTACATATGTCCTTTTGCAGCTGAACTTCTCATTTGATAAATACAATTCTGAGCATTGTAATTTTTTTTTGGGGGGGGGGAGAGAGGGGAATTAAAAAATGATCTCACTAAAAACAAATAATATAATTAATTAATAAAAAAGCTGTTTCTTAACTCTGACATGTACATTTATAACATAGTTAATGATGAGTGGTCTGTCAGACTCTGCTTATTATTAAGTATACCTATTAACTAGGGCCCTAATTTCAATGCAAAAAGCATATATAAAATGCATTCTTATACATAAATTTGATTCATGTATAAGAGAAACTTTAAAACTTAAACTTTCATTTTAAATTTTTTTAATTATTCACTGTTTTTCCATTTTTAGGATTTTTTGGTCATTTTATAAATTTTTGGCACATATTTATACATTATACGAGATTTTAATTTAAAAGTATGCAATTCAAAATAAATTTTAAATTTGTTTTCATAATATTTTCCATATCAATAAATTGTCAACCGTTTTATTTATGATTCTGATAAAGTCTTTATTTATATACATGTCAATGCCATATAGTATCTAGATATACTTTATCAAAATCATAAATAGAACGTTAATAGTAGTTGATTAATGGCTGTGGTGTGTAATCGGGACTCAAACAAATAACAACTAATATTGGTCAGTCGGTGTTACATCGCTATTGTGTTTATTTTATGCGTAACTATTAGTTAAAAGTATTAAAAATTCCAAATGTGAAATCATCAGTTTCCGCCCACTTGTGTGCCTACGTAAATTAATTTGATTTAGACATTTTTAGAACAGACAGGACCATTTTACTTTATAATATTTATATTATTTAAGTTGCAGATGAAAAAAATTTACCAATAAAAAAAAGGTCATTATTGTGGTAAAAGAAATATTTTCAGAGCATTTGGAGCTATTTTTTAGAGTAGTTTTTGGTAGATTTTAGAGAATTAAAATCCGTCCCCTACTAATAACTAAATAATGTGACTTCATAATACAATGCTGAAATAAATGTTTTAATATAATGAAATGCAAATGGATACAATGGAAGCTGAATTTCATATAAATACATGAGCATTTACTTTAAAATATTGTCTAGAAAAATATATTATTTTATTTATATTTATTTATATATATTTATTATAACCTTTAAGAGGATGCTATACCCGCATTTTCTGTCTCCGTCCATCTAATTGGCAATACAGCAAAATTGTACAACGCAAAATTGAAATTATGGCATTTTAGTTAGATTTAGAGCTTAAACACCTATTATCAAATTTAACGAGAAGAATAATTTCGAGTGAACCTCATGGGCTTTTTGTAAAATATTGTCAGAAAAAAAAGTTACGACATTTTTAGTTTTTGATATTTTTAAAGAGCTTTAACTTTTTCGTCAGACGATTTTTTACAAAATGCCCATGAGGTTCACTCGAAAATATTCCTGGCTTTAAATTTTGTAGTAGGTGTTTATACTCTAAATTTAACCTAAACGCCAAAATTTCAATTCTGCGTAGTGTGATTTTGCTATATTATCTATTAGATGGACAGAGACAACAAATGCGAGTGTAACATCCTCTTAATATTATAATGTATAGATGCCTACGTGTATTATACTCTTGTACGGAGTCGGGAATTTCGAGGAAATTACGTATTGCCCACACGAGCGCGTACCTAAATGCATACAAAATATTGTTATAATATGTGTTTCGAATTGCCAATATTTTATACGTTATAATATAATAATATGTGTATAGATGCTTAATGAGCGTCCGTCATTACGACACTCAACCGAACTCGATTATATTATATACGCGATTTAGACCATCGTAATTGCATTTCGCATTATATTAACAATATAATGTACTATAATGTAGACAGGTACAGGACAAATGCCAAATGTGAAATGGTAATTGGTAACTGGTAAGCACTGAATGCAGAGTATACAGGTATACCTATACGTTTCTACCATAAAATATATAGGAGGTATATAGGACACGAGTTGAATTTTAGAAACAATATTTTTTTAATTTCATTTCATTTGTACAATATTTTATTACTAGGAATATATATTATATACTAATATAATAATAATAATTACCTATAATAAACTTTGATAAAATCATATATGTTTTAGAAATTTTATGCATTGCATAATAATCGTTTTAAAAATAATCACGAGCTTCATAAGACAAGTGTTAACATAATTTTATTCCATTTTTTTTTTTTTTAATATATAAAAGTCTACGTTTGTTTTTGAATACATATTATTATATTATGTGCCTACAATATATTCGCTGATTATTCACCTAACAATCAAAAACAATGATAATATTTCTAAAATATAACTTTTCTGAAATTCAGTGTTACAAAAGTGGACTTTCTAAAACCCAACGTACGTATATAATATATATATATATATAATATAATATACGTACGTAAATCAGCAGATCGATATAGATGGGAAACACATATAGGTACACTACACCTAAATATTTTTCAAAATTTAAAAATCCGAAATTCAAGTAATTATTATAATTCTCACGAATGGCATATGGATGGCAATTATCCTTTTAAAAGACATATCCGGTTCCTTCGCGACAATAATAATTACCATTTCGCCTATCCGTTTATGTATGGCAACCTTTGTTTACCTGTTCGTGACCATTAAATACTAGTTATAATAATATACACATTAATTCAAAATACATTCGGTAAATCCACGATAATAACTACAGTTTCGTTAATTGACCAATTTTTTTATATTCTCCATATTTATTGTAATGTACTGTAAACCATACTATATAAGTGATTTACCGTTTACTGCTACGACATTGCAGTTTCAGGATGTACATCCTATGTCCATTATTACAATAATCACAAATAATTATACGTATACGAACTGTAGCTTGACCTTCTCTAAAAACTTTTTAATTTTTTGAAATTCCGACAATCGATTCGAACGATTTATTTGAAAATAAATCACCAGGTATACTTTTTTTATAATTATGGAAAACTGGCCTGTACATACAATATATATATACAAGTATATATTATACATCTTATATACACCACTCCGGAATGTACATTTAATTACTACACCCTTATTAATGTTTTTGAAATAATATCCTGTGAATACATATTAATATTTAATTCCGTTAGACAAATATATTAATGACATTCAATGCGTGTGCGTACCTGTATAATATATACTACCTATATAGCTTACTGCAGTGTTGGGAAAGTTCCTTTTTAAATGGATCTCGTTCCGTTCCTCGTTCATTTCCTAAAATAGGAACTCGTTCCAGATCCTCGTTCCTAATTCAAAAAAGGAACTCGTTCCAGATCCAGTTCCTCAAAAAAAAAGAACTCGTTCCACTCTTCGTTCCTTTTTTTTGTAACCAAGTTATTTAAAATATTGTCATTATTATTATGAATTAATATTATGATAGAGCATAGTGTATATTTTAATCATTGAGTGATTTTAATATATTATGTTTTTCGTCAAATAATTGAAGACCACGGAGCAATATCCAGACATCTCCAATTTCCGATAAATCCGATCATTAAATACAGATATTGCACAAATAGGGTTCTGGTTTTTATTTTGGTGCAACAAGACATCTCCGGAGATGTCTGGTACTCTAATTGTTGCATCGTATAATGGTACCACTACATAAATATGTGTTTAACAATATTTTACTTATCATTCTTAAATGATATAGGAATTAGGAATATTATCACAAAATGAAAATATTATTACCTAATAGTTCTATAAGGAATAATATTATTTTTATATGGACTTAATAATATTTCAATGTAAAACAGGTAATAATGACCAAATAAACATAATTTTACATTACTAAGACATGTTATTCAAAAAAAAAAATGTATGAAATGTAATTATTTGATAAATGTTGCTCAGTTTTATTAACACATCTGACATCTACGACTAGAAAAGTTTCAACAAAAATACTGAACAATGTAATAGGTAACAACACCTTTTCCATATTAATTACTAATTACATTCTTTATATACATTATAAGTAAAAAATAATTTTACGGTACAACAACCAGATATATCCATGCTTTTATTTTATTCAAGCATTTGAAAATTATTTTTGAAAGTTTTTTTCATAATTTTAATTATAAATATTGCCAAGTATTTAAATATATTTTTTGTTAATTTTTAAAACTATTCGTTAAGAGGATGTCAGTGCAAACAATTTTCAACGAAAAACTCATGTTAGCATTTCTCAAGTGTAGATTGTACCGATTCTTTTTTTACATTTTCAGATAATCCAAATTCAAATTTTCTCTTTTTAATAAAAGCATTTTTTTTGCCTTCATTTATTGCATTTTCAAGGGCAGTCATTTTGAATGGGTGAACTCTCTGAAAAAATTACCAAAAAAAAAAATTTAAATACAATTTAAAAAAAGCCGGTCAGTCGATTGTGGAAGCACTTCGCTCGTCGGGTGTCAGTATTGGTGGATGCACTTCGCTACTGGGCAGGGTACTTTTGGTGGATGTATTGAATTTGAAAGCAATGATAAATCATTGCATTCAATAAAACGAT
>JAIPRL010008310.1:0-20616 GCA_025469235.1 Pemphigus obesinymphae | reverse complement strand
ATCTAAAATATTTATAGATGTGTCTGTAAATAATATAGTATAGTTAATTTTGATTTACAGAGGTAACTTTAAGAAATGTTTATTATAATATATATGAAATTCTATTGTTGTTGCTAAATGTCAATATAATTGTTTATACAAATAAATTATTATGTATAAATATATATGCAATATATAATTTACAACATTATTCTTCGTTATTAATTCTAGCATATAGATATATTTTTAAACTCTACCTGCACTGTTCTAATATGGAGATTCTAGAAGTATTTTACTCTCCAGTTATTGGTATTGTCACATTCCTGATAAGATGTCCATGTTCTCTCTCTAACTGCCCTGCCAGTTAACTCTCCTGCATTGTTACAATTATTTCTGTATATTCTACCATTCATTTTGCTTTCTGATAAGTGCTTTGTTTATATTCTCTCGCGTTCTGGATTTTCTTAGTGCTGAATATTTATGTTGGGTTATTCTTTTAAATGTTTATTTACATTTAGTGATGTAAAATTACAGTAATAATCTTTTGGAGGAACATTCCCGAAAATAGTCTCCAAATTAAGAACTTTTGGTAATTTTCTTTATTTAGCCATATATTATCAATTTAAAAACTTTATAGAATATTTTGGGCCATAATAATTAATTTTAGTATTATTGTTGTAGCTATGAATGTACAATTATAATGATAATGATCGTTTGATAATGTTGATTATTATTAATGACTAATTAGCGATGAATGATGTTATATTGATAGGTAAACAATTATTGTAATTTATTCTTATTATTTATTTCTTCTTCTTCTTCTTATTATTATTATTATTATTATTATTATTATTATTATTATTATTATTATTATTATTATTACTATTATAATTATTTTCTTTTCTTATTATGCTGTTTAGTTATTCAAAAAATTATATATATTTATCACCATCCTAATAATAAAGAGCTTTAATTCAATAGGTTATTTAACAAATAAGTATTTATATATTATATTGGGTGTCGATACTCGATTCAGATTGAAAATTCTAATATTTGTTTGGGGAATGGTGATAGAATGGTGTTGGAGTACGCTTAGAAAATTTGTATTGCGTCTATTATTGTATTATTATAGGAACCAATATTATATATTATTCACGATGGGTCGGTTTCACTTGGAAATTTTATAATACAAGTCCAAAATTTAAACTATAGAAACAAGAGAACACCATGAAAGCCGACAATTACCTTGCGAGTACCTATATTTTCTTCAATAAGATTGTGTGTAATTATCTAGAGATATTCTCCGGTTTTTATTTTGTATTAAAGTATTGATACTAATTTAATTTATTTTATTTTTGAAGTTGGATAAATTATGTATATTGTATATAAAATAATTTACCCATAGGATATTGCGCAAGTGTGATATTTTGTGCACCTGATAATTAATATAAGCTATATTATAATATTGTACAATAATATTTTTATCAAGTAAAATATAACATTTTGTAATCATCTATTTTATTATAGATTATTAATATATTATTAGTTATTTTTTTGTATGAAAAAACATTTAAATTAATTAATTGGTCATTATCAAATAATATTTATGTTACTATCTGGGTAAATTGCATTTTATATTCAATAAAATAAATTCCCTTCAGTTCTCAGACAGTATAGTGTATTATAATTATTATTATTGGAATGCAAAGATAATTCATTGCGAGTCTATAAAATATAATATAAGTTCAATATAATTGTTTTATTCATGAATAAAATTATAATTTTTTCATGAAAAATAATCATTACTATTAATTACCTTTCACCTTTAAATATCCAATAATGAAATTTTTATGTAGTTTATAGTTTTATATTTTATTATAGGTAGTTATTCTTTACAGGTGTTGAGACTTATTTAGATAAATGTTCATTTATATTTTATCTTATCTAAATGAAAATTGACAAGTTATCTAAATAATTATCTTAGACAAACATTTTACTTATCTAGATAAATTTATCTAGATACTTTTCTAATTATTTTGATTTTCATAAAATTTTCGTTATAATTTTAGCTATGTTTATGAGTAGGTACACTTTTAATTTAATTTTCTAAATTTATATAAAAGTATTTATATTTTAAATATGAAATTTGTTGTTACCGAGTAAGTACCTATTACATATCCAATGATGTTATTTGAAATTCAGACTGGTAGCGCGTTACCGCTATTTATACGAGTACATATGCTATAATAATTTTATTGTCTCCCCACGGATTAAATAATCTAGACATTCGACGTCCAACTATAACAAATAACATTAATAATAGTATAATGTATACCGTAAATAATAATATAAACCTGCATTTTTTATTAAATATAATAATATTTTGAAAACAGATAAGCAAGGCGGTTTCATCTTCCATGTAGGAAAACAATAACATAGGTGGAAGATAGGTACCTAAATATACCTACCTTTATATTAAGATGAAATAATTGTAATGAAATGAAATATATATTTTACATACACATTATTATTTTTATTATATTATGTGTGTTCTTTCAAATTCTACAGGGAATCTGGGCGAAACGATTAATTTTTATCATTATTTTGGTACTTGGTATATCTTCTTCTCCTCCGCTTTTTCTCCTAACTATTTGGGGTCGGCCAATTGGATACCTGGTACATATTAATTTTAATTACAAATTGCATGGAGCATTTTCCTCCAATTTGCAATAATATTTACTCGACGAGGTATTTCACTTGTACAGCAAATTGAAGAATGTTATAGATTTAAACTGTGAGAGTAACCCGAATTTATATAGATGGACCCAAATGAGTATATTTTTTTACCTATAAATATTTGAATATTTTCATTTTTTTAATTTTTACACAAAAAAAAAATTAAAAAATATTTTCATCTAAATTTTATCTATTAAAAATAATAATATATACAAAAATAAAATAATTTTTACACTTTATTGTTTTAAAATCAAAAGATTTCTCGTAACAGAAAAATGTATTCTAATGTTTCCTTAGTAATATATGATATAATATGTACATTGATAACATATTATATGATCACACGATATGTTTTTTTTAATCAATTTAATTAATTCTATATCAATTAATTTTTTTTTATAATTTTTAACATCTAACTTGTTATTTAAAAATAACGTTAAATTCAGAAGAAAATATTATGTTTATTTTGAAATATAATAATTTAAAATATATATATATATATAACCAAAAATACTTAAAATTGTGTTCTATCATAGTAAATGGTGTATTATATTTTTGGTGTAATATCCTTATGTATTTTAATAAAAATTATCATACATTTGCACATTAAATATGAATACTTTAATATTATAATCATGGTAAACAATATTAATATTCATTTGATAATTAATGTTTTTTACATCCACCTAATATAAAAATTAATATAATATATACAACATCATACAGTTGTACAGATCTTATATTAATAATCCTTAGTTGTACAACTATGAACAAAGAATATTTAAAAAAATATAGCTGGTATTTTCAATTATATAAATAAACTAAATATAATAAATTAATAATTTAAACCTCCCCCTTCATTATATGAATTTTGGGTTAAAAGCTTATCAACATATTATTTAGAACAAAAAATCCATTAAAATTTTTCAATTTAAATTTCAAAATATGTATTTTTAGATGTTAATTTTCAAAATGATAAAAGAAATTGTGGTATTTACTTGCTTAAAATTTATGAAAGTTAAACGAACAAAAACTGAAAAAAACTTCTTTCTAGTTTGTTTTCCTTATTAATTGATTTTTTCTATGCGAAATATGATAATATAATCAACATTTGACAACAACATTTACTTTTTAAATTATAGCAACATAAAACTGAGAGAAACTCAACATTTCAAAAAATTATTATTTATAAAATAATATTTTCAATAATATTATAATTGTGTATTTCTGTATTTTAAATATATATGGCAACATCCTTTTCGCATCATTGAATATATATTTTAAGGTAAGTTTACAAAAATTTTCACAAAATCGTAATTTATTAAAAATTTAGAAAAATGTTACCAACTATCCTATTTATAAATTATTATTTTTTTTTTTAATAGATTTGTGAATAGAATGTAGTTTTACTCCCAATATGGAATATGAAAAATAATAAATAACACACATCATCATAGACGTATTATGATGTTTATATATTATATGTGGTGTGGTTTATCAATGGTTTTTTTATGTTTTTTTAAAATCTAAATTATCGAGATTTGTTATGAAACTTCACATTGGGTAGAACCCAATTTCGATTATTATATTAATTTTGCTCACAAATTAAGTATTGAAAATTTCATAATATTGACATATTTAACCCCAATAAAATTAAAAAGAATTAAAAGAAATAAATAGGTAATTTATTATAGAAATAACTATTTTTGAACTGAAATTTTTTGCAATTTTTCAAAAAAAAAATCCAAATATTTATATGGGAATAAAACAAAATATTTTATGGCTCATATTTTCTAGAAATTATTTTAGTTTATAAAGAATGCCATATTACAAGTTGATGTAAATATACAATATAATTAATAGATATGTGTATAATATATATAAAGTATATTTATATACATTTACTTACCATCTTCCGATTTAAGAGAAAAGCCAACATTTTTTAACTCATCTGTTATAATAATTTTGTGAGTTACTGTGTTAATATTTAATTTATGAACTATATCATTTTAAAATGTATTAATATTATAAAATTTAAATTTACTTACTTAAACATTGACCTTTAAATACAGTCGATATATATAAAGTTTAAATTTCAATACTAGTGTTATTTGTATGCATTATACATGAATAATTATTATAAACTGAGTTGAGATTCATAAAATGTATTATCTTAAAATATATTTTTTTTCGATATTATTTTAATAAATTACTTGTATAATTAATTAATTTAATGTATTTACTAAATTTAATTATGTACATAATTATATTTATGCCGAACCGCTCAACGGAAAATGATAGTTGAATACAAAATATATTTTCAGAGACAGATAGCACTCAGATTTATTCACATTAAGGTTACTATATATTCTATATTATGTGTCAGCGCCACATAACGATTGAAGTATTGAAATCTAGTCTATTTCTGATATAAATTTAATAAACCATTAATAACAGATGTTACGCATATTAAATATTAATATAAATTTTATAAATTATTAGATTTGGATCTTACTGCATTTAAGATTTATGTATTGTAATAATTATTATATTATTAGAGTTTTCTATTATAATTTAATTGCCAATAAGCAGCATAATATGCATACTATTTATGATCACATTATTGATTGAATGGAATACTATTTTAACTTCTTGAAATTCAATTTATTTTAAACTTGATTAAATATAAAAATATTAATAAATGTATTATTACAATATATTAACACTTTCAGTATCAGTTTTTATCACACTCTTTTAAACTTAAAATATTCACGTACCACAGTTGTTATTGTCTATGTATATGTTTTAATTCAATTAGAGATTGATGTATTTATTTATTTGAACCAAAGAGTTTATTGTAGATTTAATTTATAATATCGACAATCGTCCAAAAATCCGGGATAAAAACTCACTATATAACCATATACATGAAAATGTTTAGTGTTTTTTTATTAAATAGAACTATGCAATATATAGAGGCCTCTTCGCTCAATTATAAATTATTAAACATAATAAAATGATGATCGTATTGTAACTATAATTATGCTTCATCTGGATGTGGGTTTACCTCAAATTATATTATCAGATTAAATAATTTATTAATAAATCACAATTCTACTACAAATTCCATGCACTATTACCATTAACGTAAAAATATACTCGAAAACATTTCTGCCAATTAAAAGTGACTTTAAAAGTAGTACTTAAATGCTACTAACAAATAAATAATAATTAAACATACAAAATAATTGGATTGTATATTCAATCAAATATAAATTATTTGAGAAAAATTGCTTACATATATATTTATAATCTAGATTATAAACAACAAAATAATTATAAATATAAAATATAGTTGTATACTTTGTTTTATTTACAAAAATATATATATATATATATATAATGTAATTCTATTTTATTGACTATAATTATTTTAATGAAATTTACTTAATCATATAATTCCATTGCACAGATCTCATACAAGGATTTGATATAATTGAGTGAATGTCACACACTCCCGTTTTTTATGGAGTTCTACATAAACAATTTTAATTAGATATTTAGAGTTTAAATTATCTAATTAATAAATGATTAAATATTTCATTTTATTTTTTTTAACACAATACCTAATTAGTTTATTAATAATAAATCATATAATAGCAATATATATATATTTATTTATAGGGCTGGGGCAGTTAACGAATATTTCAACTCGTTATGTTAAGTTAGTTAAAAAAATGTAGTTATTTAAATTAAAGGTTAAAATAGTCTAAATAGCTGTTAAGAAATTAGAATTTAGCTGCTAAAATACCTATATTTTTATAATTGACACTAATATTAATATCCAACAGGCAGTAACCTGTACGCTAAAGGGGTCTGTACAGGCAGTGGACCCCAATTACTCGCACGGATATATTTAAAGGGTGGCCAAATTAAAATAATTTCAACAATTCTATGTATATAAAATGTGTAAACAATGTAATATAAAAAATTAAATCACACATCCAACCAAACAGAACACAGCCTTTAATCCAACAATCTCAGCTTCAACAACGGAAGTTCTTCAAACTACTTCCCAATCTACCTCTAATTATCAAAACCAGACCTACGCTTCCTCACTCAAAAAAACTACCAAAACTCAAGACACAGAAAATATAATCTCGCTATTAAATGGCCTTATCCAAACCCACACTTCTGGCGAAATTGACCTAAAGTTTACCTTTATATCAATACTGTCAATCCTTACACAAATAATAAACCAAAATGTATAACACAAAAAAGATTTCTGTTATGGAACGCTCAAGGTTTAAAAAAACGAACGCCAAGAACTATTACAACTGGTCCAATTCAGAAAAGTAGACATTATTTTACTAAACGAAACCCATCTCGCTTCGCACAATAAATTAATGCTTCCTAATTTCATTTCATACGTAAACAACAAACCTCTAATGAATGGTCGACCACCTGCAGGAGGTACAGCAATACTTATCCACCACCGTTACATTCAAGAATTCAGAAACTACATTACTTACATTCAGAAACTATCCTAACCAATTCTATCAACAACACTTCTATCACAATAAGTTTGAGCAATACTAAAACCCGAATAGTCGCAGTATACAAAAGTTCAAAAAATATCTTACAAACATCCGATCTAGACGCCCTACTAGATACCCCCTTCGACGTCATAATAGCCGGTGATCTTAATGGGAAACACCACTCGTGGAATAGTCTCAGCAACAATATCGCAGGTAGAGTTCTATCCCGCTATATTAATCAGAGGAATGACTCCCCCATTATAGCTCCGACAACTCCAACTAAATACCCGACGGGCTTAAGGCACCAACCTGACACACTGGATATCGCCATACTGAAAACGAGCATTGTAAACTTCCATCTCCAAAATCTAACGTCAGAGCTATCTTCGGATCATTCACCCATCATATTAGATATTTCCCTCAAATCTGCACAAATACTCCCGTCTATTCCATCCCGCTCAACAGACTGGGCCAATTTCGAAAAGGAAATGTTAAACACCCCAATTTCAATTCAAAAAAAGTTGAACAGAAGCGCAAATTAACCACTCAATTAAACTTTTAACTGACCACATAAAAAAATTGCCGATAACAACACTTCTAAATTTATTCCATTGGATGTTAAAACTGATTTACCAAACCACATAGAGGTATAAATTAAAAAGAAAAGAAAAATAAGAATGATATGTCAAAGGACAAGAAACCCAGCAATTAAAAATATTCTCACAAACAAATGGCCCTCGTCAAATACCTTATGCAAACATTCAGAGATAACGAATAGGAAAATTTCCTGGGTACTATAGACGTCAGAGCCCAAGGTTGGAACAAACTTCACAAACTTAACAGACATTTATTAAGGAAACCTCCTCCTACACATTCTCTAATTGACTCTGACGGAAACCTGCAATTTGATTCAGAATCAAAAGTTAACATCTTCGCTGATTTGGTCGACCAGTTTAAAACCTCGCCTACATAAAATTGGGTAGACGAAGTAGTCCAGGAAACAATAAATTTTCATAACAACTTATTGTACAATAAAAATATGATTGTCACACCCGGTGAAGTCTGGAACATCATAAAAAAAATACCAATCGAAGTGCCCCCGGTACTGATGGGATATCCAACTGCGCACTAATGTACTGTGGAAGGAAAATAATTATCTTATTAACTAGAATCTTAAATAGCTGTCTTAGACTAGAGTACTTCCCACCTGTTTGGAAAGGAGTAGTGATTTAGACCTTATCATTCTACTACCGTTAAATTAACTAAGGTTCTGGGGGACATAATTAACAACGCCAATCTAAGACACAAAACAGCAGCCACTCTATTCGATATAGAGAAGGCCTTCGATAAAGTATGACACGATGGCCTTATCTATAAACTACTAGCCATAGAACTTCCACACCAACTTGTAAATCTAATTCACTCATTTCTTCTATCACGATCTTCTTACATAAAAATAAGCAACATAACATCAACCTCTCGAGAAATTGATGCGGGGGTCCAGCAAGGCTAGTGCCTATCACTGCACCTCTTTTTGGTATACGTCAACGACATGCCGGTCCACTAGAATGCTAAAATTGCCGAAGACAATACAATATTCTACGCTTCTAGCATTTTTTTCGAGGCCGCGGCAAAGAAACTGTAATTTCAAATCGATCTATTCATTCCAAGATTTCACCAATGGAAAATTACAATTAATCCCGAAAAAACTAAAGCAATAAGATTCACTCATAAACCATTAAGAGACGCGGCACAAATAATATTTTCGGACACCAAATTAAAATGATCAAACTCAGTAAAATATCTCGGAATAACTATTGATGATAAACTTAAATTCGACAAACACGTAAAAAGCGTTCTACAAAAAGCTGTTGATGCGAAAAATTCCCTCTTCCCTTTAATGAATTCGCGAAGTCCGATTCCTCTAAGAATGAGACTTTATATGCATAAGGCCTATCTTCAACCAATATTCTTATATGCTGGACCAGCCTGGATGTTTAACTTATCTCCCAATACCTGGAAAAAACTAGACTTCTTTCAATCAAAAACATTACTGATGATTCTAGGGACACATTACTAAGTTTCTAATAAAACAATATTAACCTCTCTACAGTTAGAAACAATCAAAGAAGTAATCATGACTAACACCAAACAGCTCATTGACTGAATCGAAAACTCACCTTTCCATCATATAAAGGCAATAACAAATTCAGCATTTCCAAACGAACATTTCCTAAAAAAGCTTCTAAACATATTATAAGATAAACCGATTCTTAAAAATCTAAAAAAGAAATAAATACTAACTCCTCATACACCTCCATTTCTCTGCCGGGAGCACTAGCTCGATACAGAGTACAAAACAATCGAAGCAAAACAAAAAGCGCACGATGTTTTTTTCCACGTTCTCTTCGTAGTACACTTCCACTGCCATATATACGGTTGCAGACGGTATCGCGGGCCGTGTGTATGTGTTAGAGAGTTATAAGCGGTTACGGAGATAATCTGGGAAAAGACATTTTCTTTGGCTAAATTTCGCGCATGTTATAATTGACTCTACAGTTCGTATTATAACAGGAGTTGAGCCCGTTTTTCTATTATTCTATTATTTTTTGTCCATTAATTAATTGGTGTGTTGTCATTATTACGCGGCATATATTACTTTAACTTATTTTTCTATTGTATTTATTTTTTTTACCTTATTCACATATATGAAACTTTGATTGTAGAGATACATTAATGGTTCAACCCTTCTCACTGATCGCATATTTCTACATATTTACACGTCTACATTTCTTTTACATGAGACTTTGATTGACGGGACATTTTAATGATTCAGCCCTTCTCATTGACTACATATTCCTCTATAGTCTATACCTATATATTCACATTTCTAATACTTATCTAATTAACTTAATTTTATTGACATTTCAATCTGGCCTGTTATACGCTTGATATTGATGATCGGGGCACTTTAATGGTTCACCCTTTCTCATTTGATCGCATATCTCAGATTGGAAAGAATACAAATTTGTAATATAATATGTGTGTATACAATAGTGACAGTTCGCTAACTTCACGACCCTCCAGAGTCTAAGTTGCATTCATTTGAAGGTGTTCTTTTTTTTACGAACGTCGAGCGATCTTTAGCTACACAAGGTTAGTATATTTAGTTACAATAAAACTGTCATAGGACGAAAACATACATGGGGACATAACGCATAACGAAATTCACCATATTTCGATTGTAACCTCACACCTCCTTTTATATATTTTTTTGTATTTCGTTTTATTACAATATTATAATGTGGATGACATTGAAAATTGTGTTTAATAATAGAATTTATATTACACATACATTCTCTTCTCCTTTGAATTCTCTTCCAACTATTTGGGATCTGTCACTATACGCTTATTCCTAACTATATTTCCCGCATCTTCTTCACTTATAAACTATTGATATTACACATATAAATACAATAATATATTACGATTAATACACTAACGATATAGGTACAACAACAATATTAATATTATAATTTTATTGAAATTAATGACAGAAATTACCGATACGAGAACGGCAATAATGAAGACTGGACAACAACATGGAAATTATGCGTGATTGTTGTGTAGGTACCTCACCAAATTCTGATTAATTTACACATAATATAATATATAAATATACGACGTTCAAAACACCGCTACTTCCTTTATGATAGCATACATCAATCTCAAATTTGTGAGCGGCATGGCAACATCACAACAACGCATGTACGAATCTCCAATCGTGAACGTGGATTTTATTTAAGCCATAAAGAATGGCCGCCAAACCAAAAACTTCATGTCGCGAAATAGACTGAATTGATGATGGAGTCCCACAGCTGGTCTAATGCGCCGTGTCCGTGTGATACCATATTTGGCGGGATGGCAGAAGGATTCTGATGCTATAACCCGCAGCTCGTTAATTAATCTGATTATTAATTATCATGAATATATAATCAGTTTTAAACAACTCACCACTTCAATATATTTTGAACGATGGATAGATACAACTAATAAAATATCTACATGAAAATATCTACAGATGTAATGCAAAAACTAAATTGGTCTGTGTTGCATTATCCAATAAAACAACCCATCAATCTAATTCGAAAAAGTCCTAACCCCAAAAATGCTATCACGTGATTATATATATTTTTTAATTACAGTAAATGATAAAGCATCGATTAAAAGTATGCTGACTCAAACAACAGTTTATTTTTCCATGATTCACTGATAAAATATACAACGAAAGAAAAAATACAAACTTGTTACATTATTGAAGAAAAAGTTCTATCTTAGAATACCTATGAAAAATCTAAAATATTTCAAATATTTTGTAAAGTTCTATGTTTAAAAAAATTAATATGTTTAAAATACGTTTATTCGAAAACGTTTTTTTTCTTTAAAAAATATAGCATTATGGAGTTACTTGTTCTACGAAATAGACCAACAAAAAATGGCCTTCTATAACCATCCTTTGGTGGTTAATCATGATTGTACATTTCCCAAAAAACAATATTAAATTAATTCTAAATATTGTAAAACTAATGCAAAGACAATGAGAGCCACGAATCACAATATTACTATAATAAATTCGGTTATAAACTTAATTATATAGAGTTTAAACAATAATATTTCTGAATAGTAAAATTAGTGAAATTTCCTATGCTATAAATTAAAATCTCATCGAGAAAATCTCCACTGTTCTTCGGACCAAACTTAAATTAACATGGATATTTTTGTATAAAGTTAAATTAATGTTAACATGTTAAGTTTTTAAATTAGCTGGTTGAACAGTCATTTCAATTTATGCATTTTTCTTTTTATCTTTTATGTTTAATTAATTGAAACACGATAATGTTAATGTTTTGTTGTTTGTCTCAGCACAATTTATTTTACTATGGTTCATTTGAATTTAATCAGAGATTATTTTATACTTCTTATTATATAAGAGACACATTTAAGTGAATTGTATAAACTAATTCATAATATCATCAAAATTTTAAAACACAATACAGCAATTACATAATTGTTAAAGATTTTCTTTTAATATACTGAGGATGGAAATTAATGCAGTTAACATTTATAATTTTATATTTAATCAAGTATACATTATTTAGTAAAAATCACTTACTATTTAAGTCCATTGATACCTTTTCTAGATTGGCATTAACAAAATGGTTAAATATGAATATTTATATATGAGGGTGGTCCTTAGCTATAGAGGTTAAAAAAAAATTTAAAAACGTATACTCACGGGCACGAAATTTTGTTTGGTATACTAACAAGATAATTTTGGTAAAATTTGAATTTGATAAGTCAACCCATTCAAGTGCCTCAAAGGGGTTAAAGTTTTATGATAAGGGGGTGAATTTTAAATATTCACCTGTACTTTCTTAAATTCTAAATTAATAAACTTATAAGCCTATTTTTATAGTAATTAATATTTACTATAAAAAAGGTTAAAAAAAATTAGGAAAACCAGTGGAAGTTAATATTTTTGGAAAATGGTTCAATATTTAGTTATTTATCTGTATTTCCTTAAATTTTATAGTTACACAAAAATTGTAAATTAGTAATATTACGCCACACAATATTATCTATAAAAAAGATGTTTTTATTACTTTTGGTACATTAACCCTTTTGTAAATAATCAAGAAAAACCTTAAAAGTATAGGTTTTTACAAACTTTTTATATATTAAATTATGTTATTTTATTAAATATTGTATTCATGTTATACAATATATTAATGAAATTTAATTTTAAGTTTATTCTTTAAATAAATGTTTAAATCCTAAAAAATAATATTAATGGTGTATTATTAATAGGCATGAGTTTTCTTTAAAATCTCACGGCTAAACCCTGAATATTGTTGGCGATATTCTTGAACAACCTGAAAAAGTTACATGTATTTATATTATTTTATATAGGTAAAATATCACAAGATTATATATATATTTCATACTTGTAAAATAAATTGTTTTTGATCTTCATTTTTAGTGAATTTTTCATTATATTCCTCCATCAATTTTGCTCCATGTTCAGCTGTATCGATAACGATTTTTAGTGCAGATAATATTTCTTTAGCTTGTATATACTCATCCATAGCTTGCCATGTGTTGGGATCTTCTCATAAAAAGTTAAAAGATATTTTAAATCGTTGAAATATTTTCCATGATTTATTATTAAGCCAAGCAAATGGAAGATCTTGATTAACAAAATGTGATACATCGTCGTATTGTATGTTAATTTTTTTATTTCAACCTTCATTTTCTTCATCATTTAAATTTTCTTCATATCCTTGCAAAATTTTGTTTGCCATTCGATGTTTAGTTTTGTTTACTGTAGTCAAGTTGATCATCAAATAATGAAAATACAGCACATTCTTCATTCAAATACCACAAGTAGTTTATGAATTTTTTTAAAGCTACTTCTCCCAATTTATTATTCTTATAATTCAATAACTTTTTTAAAAACATTATATCATTTATAGAAGCCGTAATAATATTTGAAGCTGAAATCCACACTTGAATATAACATTCAACTATAAAACTACATATATCTTCCAGTGACTTTTTTTCTTTTGTTGAAATTTGAAGTCGATCACAATATATAAAAAATTTAAGACAGTAAATAGTTTTTGACATCCATCGAGCTAAGTGATAAGCACCTGGCTGATGAAATCGTATACCATTTAGAGGTATTCCTTCTAAAAATATTAAAACTAGCTCTATAAACTCCTTGTAATCATCTCTCGGAAAGTGATCCTTAAGTTTGTCTACACGAAATAAAACAATTTCATCTGAAACAGCTTTTAAATTTTTATTTAAACTATGAAATGTTGAATATATTCTAAAGTTATTTAGATCTAAATTTTTCCAGTTAATTTTGAATCGCTTAAATAGAGGTATGTCTGGACTAGATATAACAGTAAGTTTTGTATAAACGAAAATTGCTTGCAGGATAATCTCAAAAATATGATGGCGGCACGCAAAAAAAAATATTTCGATTTAATAATTGTTCTAAAAGAACACATGATCCATTTAATCGACCACTGTTAGACGCGATGGTATCGAATACAAACACCTGAAATTTATCTTCCAGACACCATTCTTGTAATGCGTTATGCACAGCAGAACAAATATCTTTGCCAGTACCTGAGATCAATGGAGGGATTCCTAAAAGTTTTTTACATTTGGGGCCGTAACAATTATAGGAAGTCGTTCTACATTTTCTCTTTTTAATAAATCTGGAAGTAATTTGGAGTCCTAGTGTAATACAACAAAACTCAGGTCGAGATTTAAAAAGTTAGTTTTAATTGTCTCCGATGTATGTTTATGTATATTTTCTCGAGCTTTTTTTATACTTGTCCTATTTATCACAAATTCAGAACTATTTACCTGGAAACATTCTGCTACTGCTGTTAATAAATGTACAGCATCCCGATCACTGATTTTGCATTTATCAAGAACTGCTGCTAAACGAGGTGTTTTAATATTTTGTTATGCACGTGTTGGTTTTGAAGGGCCCGGGGATATCATGCATGTCAACTGTTTCCTCTACATCTATATCTTCGCACTCGGAATTTGAATTGTTAAAATTCTGAACTTCATCTAAAACTAAAATACTTTGAATAAAATGGTTGTCAATACATAAAATATCGTGTGTATATTATATTATAATTAAAAATTACCTGTGAAATTTTCTGTTTCCTTCTGCTGTAGATTTTTTCTTTTTTCTTCTTCTTCTTGTCTACAAATTTTATGATTTTCAACACCTGTCAATCTCATATCTATACCAAGCATACACCCAGGACGTCTTTTTGACGTTGTATAAATAAAACTGTTTATCTTCTTCAATTTATATTGTATATAAAGCGTTCGCATGAGCAATATCAAAAATATCGTCTAATTCTTCTACAAATATTTTATTACGTTTTTCTTGTGTGCCTGTTTTTCTTGATTTATTTTTATCCAATGATCTCCAATACTCATATATTTTTTTTAATTTAGTCGTACAGTCGGAAGCATACTGCGTAGGAATACGCGCTTTTCTCCAAAAAACCAAACATTCATCGATCACCAGATGTAAACTATCATTTAAATTTAATTTGACGAATCGCATATTGTAAAATAAAACACTTAGGCAATCTCTTTTTGATGGCCAGTTTAGAGCTAGTAATTCCGTTTTTCATAGACCCAATTAAAAATAATTGTTGTCTAGGCATTTTATTATATTTTATATATTATTATTTTATAAATTATCCTTAAAATTAAACGTAAATAAAATAATACGTAAATAATCCAACTATTAAGTACACACGGATAATATGAAGGAAAGTAACCAACTAAATCTATTTCAAATTATTATTTAGACTTTATTTCATTATCTATTCTATACGATAGGTAGGTAGTATAATAATAAAACACAATATCATGAGGGCGATAACAATACTTTATCTATATTTTTCAATTCTAAAATTTATTATCTTAAATGTATATTTTATTATTATTAAAATTATATTTACTATATGTTTTGTGTGATTCAATTTTAATAAGACTGCATTAAATTATGATGACTGTGAGAAAAGGAATCCATCACATTTTTAAATATAAAAGAATGGGATACTCTTAATGAAAACTATCGAAAATGATCTAAATGAAAATTAAATAATTGTTGATCTATAAAATGATAATTGTTAAATCTACATTTTACCTGATTAAACTAAAAAATGTATTAATTTGATCTTGAACTAAAGTATAGCATAAAAAAAATGAGTGAATTCAGAAAAAAATACCTATTAATACATAGGTATGTAATACGTATACGTATATAAAAAGTTGTAAAAACCAATATTTTTAAGGTTTTTCTTGATTATTTACAAATAGGTTAATGTACCAAAAATAATAAAAACTCCTTTTTTTATAGATAATATTGTGTGGTATAATATTGCTAATTTACAATTGTTGTGTAACTATAAAATTTAAGGAAATACAGATATATAACTAAAAATCGAACCATTTTCCAAAAATATTGATTTCGACTGGTTTTTCTTAATTTTACGAAAAACCATTAATTTTACAAAAAATTAATAAGGGACTTTTTTTGTAGTAAATATTATTATAAATAATTTATTACTATAAAAATAGTTCTATAAGTTTATGGCGTAAATTTAGAATTTAAGAAAGTTGGTACAGGTGAAAATTTAAAATTCACCCCCTTATCATAAAACTTTAACCCCTTTGAGGCACGTGAAGGAGTTGACTTATCAAATTCAAATTTTACCAAAATTATCTTGTCAGTATACCAAACAAAATTTCGAGCCCGTGACATAACATTAATGAAGTTCAAAAATAAGGACCACCCTAATATATATATATATATTTATAATATATTAGATTTATAATCGCTATTTAGAACTATACTGTGTCACTCAGTATTTATGTTATGTTTTTTAATTATATTATTCATTATAATTTGAGTAAAATAAACTAGATTATAAAATGAAAATATATAAACAGTATTGTACAGAATTTTTACAAAGATATAACCAAATTCGAAGATATATAAATATGTTTTTATAATCCAATTAATACACAGGAAATTAATTACATGTAGCTACATGTATATATATATATATATATATATAATGGCAGTCGATATCAAAAAACAAACGAACGTTATAAATAAATAAATAAACATAAATATATGATAAATCTGGCTGATCACGTTGTAAAGAGTTTAATAGAGAGGATACAAGATGGAGCAATTTTAAAGAAAAACTTGGTTAAAAATTAACACTTATTTTTTGTGCGTTTTGAATTGTTAGTAAAAAAAAAAAAAAAAAGATTAATTCCTAATGCAATTGACTTAATCATTATTGAAGAGAATTTATTCCTCACTATTGCAATGGTCAATATATGACTGTGGTATATTCTGAACTCAAAAACAAATGGAGAGATATTCGTTGATAGCGAAATCATATATCATGTATGGATAGGAATATTAACAAATAAATATATGAATATAAATAACCGTATTGTGCACCTATATTGTCCTAGGGCCTATGCTGCATTTGTACATTTTTATCAGTTTCTATTCTGGTTGTTATATTCTGTGGTAACTGGTATGTAATACTAATATGCATAAATTTTTTTAGGTAATTATAGTTAAAAGATTAATAGTTATTTATGGTCAAAACGTTCTTTACGCCAAAACTCCTATTCGATTCCTTCGTCCGAAAAGCGAGTTCCAGAAAAAAATAAAAATAATAAACAGGATATATTATTTATATGACATGAGGCCAATGACTTCGTTGCACGATTTAATTAATAATATCATCATTATTTCCATAATACAATAGTTGCGTATATTGGCAAAACATTTTTTTTATATATAACTCGGGATATAAAAATTAGGTATTTTTATAATTTTATATTCAATAAAATATAAATTATTTGAGAAAAATTACTTACTCCATAGATTTATATGTATTGGATTACTACCTACAAAATAGTATTTATGTATAATAGTAATATATTACATTGTGTGTATTAAAATTATGTTTATAATAATATTTTATTATTATGTTAGTAAAATAAACCAAAATATACTCTTCCGGGCAAATCTCCAAGAACGATTTGATTTGAATAAGAAAAAGCTGTATACCTACCCGTTTTTATTTTTTTATCTATAGACATTTAAATATTTATTTTTAGTGTAAATATGTTTATACCTCACCAATTCGCATAATATAAACATGAATAGTAGGCAATTTTATCTTACTTGCAATTTTTTTTAAAAAAATAACTTATTTCTTTATATTCGAATTTTTATTCCATAAAGTTATGGTAAATTATAGCACCTATAAACCATATGTTAATAGATAATATTTACAATATACCACATACAACGCCATAAGAAAATTACATAAATACACAAGAAGAACTTATATGTTGCGAAAATGGTTCATAAATTAAAAGTTTGAATACACATATTAGGTGTAAATTTGGATTTTTCAGCAAAAACAGTTATTTTTCCCAATTCGTAATAAACCGTTTTATTTGCAGTCGGATTTGAATTCGTCCAAATTGAACTGCACGGATTATTTTATTATTATTATTTTATGTTGGTAGAGTATGTTGGATCTATTTTGAGAGAGGATAAGTATAATTTTTTAGTTGCACAAATATTTGTCCGTAACATGAATGTTTTATAAGTATTTAAGTCAAGAACAATTAGAATAATTCAATTTCCAGTATTAAAATTATTCAGATATTACTTATATACTTATTCATAGAGTTTCATATATTAAAATCATGATGTTTTTAACAAAACTGCCTGAATTTCGTTAAGTTTTGTTCTCTCTATTTAATCACGTGGAGACATTAGGTCGAATTTATAGTATAGTCAATTTTATTAAAGCTGATATGACTTAGTTAACGTTGCGTAAGTTAACGTTATATTAGTTAGCGTTACATTAATCAACTTTATGTTTAATAATTGACAGAACTGATCACTCATTACTTATAAATTCCCTTGACCTCCTTGGTACTGGTAATCACCTTTTTTCTTGGGTACGCTCCTATCTTACTGATCGTGTTCAATTCCTCTCCATCTATGGTTCTTCGTTTAAAGTTTTTTCGCCTTCCTCTGGTATTCCCCAAGGTACAGTCCTGTCACCATTACTTTTTGTTCTTTGTATTAATACTATTACTTTTGTCCTTCTCAAGGCTAAACTTCTCATTTTAGCTGATGATATGAAACTATATCCCCGTATGAACTCCCTCTCTAACTGCTTTCTGTTGCAAGCTGATCTTGACCGACTGGTAACCTGGGGCAAATCTCTCGGACTGTCTCTCAATATCTAGAAATACTCAGTTATGACTTTTTCCCGTCTCCATTCCTACATCACTTTCCCTCATTCCGTTAATGCTAGTGCTGTGATAGAATAGATTATGATAGAGTGCATGGAGGTTATGGGAATGGAGAAAAAAATGAGGCTGGAGAAAAAATACTTGACTATGCATCAGCGTATGAATTAGCAATTGTGAACACTTATTTTAGGAAGAGACAAGAGCGTTATATAACTTATAAGAGTGGAGGGCACAAATCACAAATTGATTATTTTATGTGGAAGACAGAGGGATTGAAACAGTGTAAGGATTGTAAGGTGATCCCGGGGAAAGTGTGACAGCACAACATAGGTTAATGGTTATGGATATTTGGTGTAGGAAAAATAGGGTGATCAAAAAGAAAAATATAGTTAAGGAACCGAAGATTAGGTGGAGGAAACTAACGGGTGAAAATGAAAAAGTATTTATAAGAAAGCTAATTGTGACAGGGGTGTGGAACATGGAAGGGAATCTAAACGAAATGTGGGAAAAGGTAGCAGAGGGTGTTAAGAAAGTTGCTAAGGAAGTCGTGGGTGTGAGTAGGGATAATATGTCACAGGGTAAGCAAACATGGTGGTGGGCAGAAGAAGTACAGGAGATAATATCAAGGAAAAAAAATATAGTTTAAGAAATGGCAGAAAAACAGAGAGATAGAGGATTGGGTAGAATATAAAAGTTAATCTAAATCAACAAAAAGTACAGTGAGTAAAGCTAAATTAGAGAAATATGATGAGTTGTATAAGAAGTTAGGAACTAAAAAAGAAGAAAAAGAAGTGTACAGGCTGGCTAAGGAAAGAGAAAACAATCCAGCGACTTTAGAAATGTTTGGTGTATAAAAGATGAGGATAGGAGGGTGTTAACAGAGGAAAAAAAAGTGATAAAGAGATGGAAAGACTATTTTGAAGGATTATTAAATGAGAAATTTCCAAGAAAGGCAATTGATCGGGTAGAGTGGAATTTGGGTCTGGTAGAATTATAAGGGAAGAGGAAATGTGGAGTGCTGTGAGAAAAATGAAAAATAAGAAAACGGCGGGACCGGATGGTGTACCAGTAGAAGTATAGAATGTATTAGGAAATTTAGGTATACAATGGCCGACAAAGTTCTTTAATAAGGTACTAGAAGAAGGAAAAATTCCAGAAGCGTGGAGGAAGAGTTGTGTAGTACTAATATTTAAGGGTAAAGGTGATGTACATGATTGTGGAAATTATAGAGGGATTAAACTTATGAGCCACAGTATGAAGATTTGGGAAAAGATAATAGATAAAAGGGTAATAGGTGAGACAACTGTTACAAGAAATCAATTTGGGTTTATGCCTGGGAGGTCAACAATGGAGCCAATATTTTGTGTGAGACAGATTGTAGAGAAGTACAGAGAAAGGAAAAAGAAATTGTGTATGGTATTTATTGATCTAGAGAAGGCTTATGATA
>JAIPRL010008309.1:0-20617 GCA_025469235.1 Pemphigus obesinymphae | reverse complement strand
TTTTTATATTTTTTTTTTGATTATTTACCGTTTTCAAACCTATTTATGAACACATTTTGATAGACAATTATTACGATTGACGTTTTTTTTTTTTTTTTTTTTTTTTATTGTTGTCTCGTTTTTTAATTTTCGAAATATATATGGTCACCTATATATGAGATATACATATACATATATATATATATAGCTGATATATATAGCTGATATATGTACTCGTACAATAATATATTATATGGTCGACGATCACGACACTAATAAAGTAATTATCTGCGTGACGGGCGGGACTTTACGTACGTAATATATTCATTCGTCAGTGGGGAGTGAGTAAAAAAAAAAAAAAAAAATGTATATATACACACACGCACACATATATATTCATATATATATATATATATATATTTGTGTGTGTGTGTGTGTGTATATACATATAATATTATATATATATATATATATTATAAACATAATAATTATTACGGACGAGGTCTGCCGCCCGAGTAGTCGACAAAAGAATGTCGAAAAACTGGTTTTCCCGTAGGCGGCGGCACGGCGACCGGCAGCGCACCGGGCGCGAGTCCGCTCCGCCTTTTCCCGTACGCACGTAATAATAATATTATACACGCATCGATATTAATATACAGTGTGTCTCGAGATTATCGTTGCTGTTATCGTATAACCTATACGTTACTGTCGAGAGGTTATATAGTAGTGAGGTCTGTTTACAGAAAAAAAAAAATAAAAATAAATAAGTAATAATAATGTTTTTATATTACGAGCGAAGGGCCCCCGATCCTGTACACATGGCGTTAATAATATGTACTGCAGAGCTGGGCACTAGAACTGTCAGAACTATATATACAGAACATTCGTTTTCGAAAATCCATAATTGTCGAAAAAAAAATTATGGTTTTTATACTCTGCAAAATCAAATCCTTAGCGTATTCAAGAATCGAGACGAAATTCCTCGAAATTTACGATTTTGAAAATACCAATAGGTAGCCAAATACTACCCAAAAAGATTAAATCGGTCAAAATTAAAATGCATACATACCTATAGGCTATATACCTACGAGTATAGGTATATAATATTTAGTTGAAATCAGAGCTGGACAAAATCACTTGAAATTCGATTTTACATTAAAATAATTTTCAACACAGACAGTGGCCTATTAAGGGGAGCTGGTGTACAGAGTTCCCCCCAGAGAATTTTTTTTTTTTTTGGTTGTTTTAAATCGTTATGAAAAAAAAATTTTAATTTGTCAAGATATTCAATGAGTATAATATTATTAGTAAATGTCTTGACAGTTGATAATAATGATTCATAAATAATAATATTTAAACAAATTAATTTAAACTACGAGTCTAGATTTTGTCAAAGGCAAGATACAATATACAATAAGAGCCATAGAGAGATAAAAGCATTATTACTATCAAAATTTCTAAAATATTTTGTTGTTTTATGATTTTTATTGTAATTATTATTTTAAATATTTACTATTTAGTAGTTACTAGTATGGTACGATATATTGAAAATATATTTAATATTAACGGAAATCGTTTGACCAAAAAGTGAAAGCAATGGAGCCTAAGAAAAAAAAGATAAAAGCTTTTTTATTTTCGATTCGTATTTTTAAACAATTGACAAAAGTAAGGTAAGTGTTACAATTTACACCATACAGCACGAAATACAAAGTATAGTTAATTGTATTATTTAACTTAATATTTTTAACTTAAAACTTTAAAAAGTTATTCAGTAAGATTTATTTACATATTAAGTAATATTTCTAATATGTACATTGTACCTAGAGACTAAAGCCCAAAAATATTAAATTAAGCTAATATATACTGTAAATATAGACATAAATTGTAGTTTATTAATTTTGCTTTTACTGCTTGAAGTTTAAAATTCTTTATTTTTCTACTGATTTACTATTATGTATTATTTATTATTTATTTACTATTTAATTTTTTTCACTACCAATAAATTGTGAATCTGTATTGTAGCTTACAATGCTTGTATTAAATATTTTTTTTAAAACTTCACTAGCTTTATTTATATATAGTTTAGTTTAATTTAAATAATAATTAATTTATCTCCATGTTACATTTTAAATAATGTAAGTTGTATGTATTTAGTTTTTAGTGAACATTTAAATTATGTGATAAAGAAAGACATGGAGAAGGTATTAGAAAAATAAATAGGTTTTGAAATCTAATAAATCCAAAAATTTCTAATAACTTATTATGATTATGTATACAAATGTTATACATACCTATGTATTAATGTATAGATACTTTATAATATTGAAAATCTGTTTAAATATGTATCTAATTAAACTCACTTAATTTATATATACCTACCTACTTTGTTTTATCCTATATTTTCTAATTATTACTTAAGTGCTTTCATATTTCATGAATTTATTTACTCATTGATAGAAAATTGAAACACAAGATTTAAATTTAACTTCTCAGTCAACTGATGTAACATCAATTTCTTCAGTAGCAAATACATCGATTATACCAGATTTCAATGATATAAATATAAAAGACATTGCTTGTTTTACTTCCCTAAAGTGGTATCAGCTTATAATTCTTTCTTTTTCTCTGGTGCTGCAAACTGATACAAACATATTAGTCAATTAGTGAACCTAAAACCAAAATGAATTTATGTTATAATTTATAGAAAAAAACAATATGTTGTAGTGGTGAAATTTGGTGTGAGTTTATGTGATTATGATTATTCCCCCCTCGCAACAAAAAAAAAATAAAAAATTAAATGTATAATTAAATATTTTAAAAACAATTTATTGGTAAAGTTTTCTAGACGTTTTGTGTCAAATTTTTAAATCGCAAATAAACATGTTAGGTAATATAGTGTCATTACATTATTGTGTATGTTTACTCACATTATGTAAAATTTTGTCTTTTGGTACCTACATTTTTAGACGGATTATTTAATAGAAAATTTTATGGATTTATGATGAAATTTGACAGGAATAAAACAGATATAGTAGGCACAACAGGTTTATGCATATATTTGGCTTAATGTAACTTTTAACCGAATCTGATAATGATCCTGTAATATTTGAATGGTGTACGATATCCGGACGAATGGTAAATTATATCGTGTGCGATTGTACAATTTATTATATCTACTATTATTATAATATAGTATACAATTGTTACTATATATTAAACAATATAAGTGCGAGCTAAACATCAATAATGGACAATCATGGACTTAAACAGTCATATATTTATATACCATGTATAATGTGTATGCAAATACAAAAGCGGTTAATTTATCGTTATTTTATGATAAGTGAAAATCGTAAATAAATGCATAATAAATATAAGTTATGGATTTATATTATAATGCTTTTGTAAAAAATTTAAAAAAAAAATTTAGTTTTATGTTTTGTGGACTTTATAGAATATTTTGGAAATAAAAAAAGTGGACTCTTAAAAAGTGTATCGTCAGTTTTGAATATTATCAGTGTCTATCATTTCTGAATAATTATAAAAAGAAAACGATAAGATATCTTAAATATTATCTAAATATATGTGTTATCCAAATTTACTTATCTAGAAATTTACAAATTTTTCTAGAACGATTTTTATATATTTTTTTTTTTTTTTGGTAAGATATAATAATTAAAATATAATGATTCCCTTTTCAGTTGTTATAATTATGTTATAACCACGGTAATAGAAGAAAGTATAAATATACCTCTACCTACATATTTCACGTTTTAATATTCATTATCAGGCCGAGATAGTTTAAACATTTGAGAGAAGAAAGGAAAATTAAACAGTTAAAAAGATAAAAAGTTAATTACCTAATATAAGTATATGGTTGGCAGGGGAGAGATTTTCCAAAGAGTGGTATCAAGGGGCATATAATGTTTAACGAAGGCATGTCGAGTAGACAAATCATAGATAATAAAGAAATGGATAAGTCATTCTTGTAACGATAGCATATATGGTGTCGTGTTCTCAAAAGGTACAATATATTAACGGAGGTAAACTGAAACGAATTATCATTCTGTGTTATCGTTGATTAAGAATTTCAACAAATAGTGACGAAAATAGTACTTCTGGAAGTAATGTGCCTCACTTTATAATTACCAGTTCTGGAACAGTGATAAACTGATAAGGTGGCCTATTCATTTCTTCGTTGTCTATATGAAATAAAGAGATTCTTATATGTTATGGGGAACATTTTAAAATTATACAACGTGTGTCGAAAATATTCAACCCACGTTGACTATATACGCCATACTCCCCCTTTTACCAACAGTCTAATAACGGTCTTATACCTCAGGGATTTCACCCCTGTAAATAATAAAATATATGGAGGACAAAGGTTATATAAATTATTGGTTTTCAATATTTTTTGGACCATCACCCCCCTCCCAAGAAAAAAAAAGTTGAAAATACGCCACTGTATATGCGAACGGGTGCATCAGTCATTCCGGTCAGTAGAGCGCCCAAGCGGGTGGACTTCGGGTCCACACCCGCCCCCTTGATGCTGATAATAGTATTAATTATGGTAAAAAGTAGCAAAAAATCAAAAAAAAAAAAAAAAAACATTTAATCGATCGATGTTGCTATTAAGAGCCAAAGAAAGAAAAATTCACAAAAACAATATACCTAAATCTGTGTGTTATCAATAACACTCGTGACAACTACGGGTCGAGTCTATTGATGATAAGAACTTTCATATTATTCTAGGACCACCCCCATCCCCTAGCCCTTGAAAAAATCACGTGTGCACCACCGATTCCGGGACACACTGTATATAATAATATATTATATAGGTATTATTTTTCCCACACCTAGCGCGAGTGCATACTATTATACCTGCACGCCAGAAATCCAATTAGAGACCGAGATGAGTCTCGTCGATGCGCCGCGCCGGCGGCCCGGTTGAATTATTATTATGTTGTTATTACCGCGCGTATACCGCTCTCCAGACGGTCCGCGGCACACCGGTCGCGCGCGCGCGCGCGCGCGTGAACACCGCCTCCTACACGAGCGATTACGTTGATGTCTTCATCGTCTCTCGTCGCCGGTCGGACGCGGTCGTCGGTGCCTATACGAGTATATTTCATTTTTTTTTTTTTTTTTTTTTTTTATTATTGTTTTTATTCTATTCTCTTTTCTTTTTATTTTTTTCTTTCTTTTTACACGATACCCGGACTGCACAACAACAGCTCTACATGCGTATACGACATATTATATACGTACATCGTACATCCAAACCAGTGGCCGATCCAGGAGAGGGAGCCCAGATGCCTATAGCTACCCTCCCCTCAGAAACTCTGTTAACACGAATAATAATCAACGAATGTTGATATTCTTATATTGGAAACCTAAAACTTCCCAAATCAGTTATTGTTGGAATCAAAACAAATAAAATTACTATTTTTAGATTGGGTTCGTAAATATATTTCCACAAAATATACAGAAGGAAAACTCCCGACAACTCATTTCGTTGAACGTAACTCATCATACATTTTATGCACGAAGAACATCATATTATAATAACATGTAAGGTGACTGTAAACTTACTGTGATAAGTATAAGATTGTAGCATAGTCGGACGGCCTCTCAAGGTGAAGTGTGCCTTCCTGTACCGCCACGGTTTAATCGCAATGGTCAGTAGTAATTTTTTAGAAGGCTCTCTCCCCCCCCCCCCCGAGAAATCAACCCTGGATCCTGGATGAATGTATCGTAATATTATTGTCGTATAACTGCAGAGAGGTGATTTAAAATTTTAAAAAACCAAACGAGTTTTATTATACATATTATATAAACGAATCGTTCAAAAATAACATTGCGCTAAATTGTTTTGTACATACGAGTTGTGTTCAAAAGCAATATAGTGTACTAAATTTCCTCAGCATGAAATGGCAACGTCGCAGTGATTGAATTAGGGAAAAAAAATAAGGACGGACCCGCGGAACTTAGTTAAAAACCAGCGTTCCGGGACATACTAAAGAAGAAGTAAGCCGTGGGCGATTTCGTCCCCCATACCCCAAATCCAAAGTTTCTAAATCAGGGGAAATTTTTAAAAACATTTTTGGATTATTATATTATATACCTAAGATGAATAGAATATAAACAAGTTAGGAAAGCACACTCTGCGAGCGTATTGAACTCCCGGTTTCTAAACGTATTTTGAACAAAAATCTAAAAATTATTGAACAATGAATATTATACCTATCTGCCGCCTGGTAACCAAATCAATAATCGTAACTATATATTATATATAGTAACTAAGGACGGACAGACACAACGAGGATATAAGGTGCCTAAACTTATGTTTAGAAACCTAAAACTACAACAATTTTTTTACATCGTCGACGTTGTGTTACGTATTTTCGAAAAAAACACAGTTAAAGCATTTCTTTTTCAGAAGAATTGAACATTTTCGAATAAATTATTGACGAAGCTGTAGATATAGACCGAAATTCAGTTTTTATAAATTACTGATGAGTGGTCAAATGTTTCGAAAATTGAATCTTGTTAATTACACGTCAATACGTCAATCATCATTTTATCAGTGCTATGTTGTATATAAAATAATGTGTAAGTGTCAAGTTTGTGACGTAAGTACTTTAAAGTATTAACTAAAATAAAATTTCCTACTTATCAGAAAGGTCATATACTTCAATTAAAATCGTCAAAATAATAAGTAATACTGAAATTTCACATAATATAATATAGTGTACTGTGGCTGCTATCAGGGCCGGATTTATGGAGCAGCAGGGACATAGCCACAGGATTCCCACCATTTTAGAAAATTGATGACAATTTGAGAAATTTTATACAAGGCCTTCTTTTTATTTATTTGCTTATATTTTTGTTTTTGTAACGCTTTTTGTTTTTTCAGGGCCTCCGCTAAACTCTAGGCAGAGGGTCCTCAACTATCAGTCCAGCCCTGACTGCTACTGTCACTATCTGCTAGTTAAATGTAATATTAAATATTAATTACACGAAGATAGTGTATGTAGAGATATTGATGGATGTACAAGTTGATTGTTTTAGAGTGTAAGGAATGTATTGGTTTTACAATGATGTGTTTTCATTTTATTTTTATACACATTTTTGAGTGGAAGAAATAAAGTAAGAGTATTCTGGTATAGAGGCTATTGATAGTAAATACATTCTAGTTGGTAATCTGTAGAGGTAATTTTTTTATTTTCTAAGGATTTTTCTAAATCGTAACGAAAAACTAATCCTTATAATAGGAAAATAACATGAAAAGTTGCTATAAATTGGAAAATAACAAATAAACTAGTTATAATATGTTTACCGACTATATAGATGATGTATGTATAATATTTATAACTATACCAAAAAAAGGCCGAAAATTATTATAACTTGGAAAACTAGAAACCCAAAAACTTCAAATTTATACCAAATATTTACTATAGTACTATATGTATATTGGCGTCGTATATTTCATTAGCCATAGTAATATTCATATTATATACACCTAAACTTGAACCAGAATCGTTTTATCGAAAGAAGTGATTTATCAATGCTTTCAAATTCAATATACCCACCATCATTACAGGTGGATCCAGGGAGGCAAAGGTGACATATTTCAGGCTTTTGCTCCCCCCCCCCCAAATCTAGATCTGGATCCGCCATTACCATCAATATCCCAACGAACAAAGTGCTACCTACTATTTGAAAAAAAGTCCTAAAATTTGAATTTTAAATAATAAATGAAAACAAAAAATGAACATTTTTTAACTCAGTTAAGTTAATATATCTTTAACGTTAACTATAAACTTAACTGATGAAATTTATTTTTGTTCAACATTTTACTGGTATTGAGACTAACTTAACTACATTATTTTTTCCATTAATTTGCCCGCCTTTGGGTCTTATACGTATATCGTATAAACTTTATTATATTGTTCATTGATCGGTTTTACTTTTTTGTATTTTTAACTCGTACTCATCACGTACATTCGTAGTAATGGTGTTTTCACGTTCGATTTTTACGAGGGCGTCCATAAAAATTAAACGTAAGACGTGTTTGGTCAAAACTTTATCCCAAAATATATTAAGCCATTTGAGCAAGTTAAAAAAATAAAAGCATTCTGGTGAATGTTTTTAATAATGAGCACTTTCGATAATTAGTATTTAGACGATATTTTAGACGTTTTGTACATTTATTTTCAAAAATATTCTCTTAAAATTGACTCAACTAATGAAAAAAAAAAGTTTCACCCAGATAACTGGTGCTGGTAAAAAAAAATTAGTTAAAGAATGTTATTTTGAGCTCCCAAATATTATCATAAATATTTATATGGAAATTTAAACTTATTCTAGGTATTATTTTGTCGAAAACCACGACATTATATGTACATAATTATATTTTATAAGCCTTTTAAAAGTTTTAAATGATGAATTATAACGAATCTTTCAAGGACTGCAAAGATAATATTTTGATAATATGTTTGCATTAAAATTCACTGATTTATGTGGTAGTATACTTACAATGTGAATGAAAAGTTTTATCAAACTATATTATAGTATCTAAATATCTTGAAAATTTCAACATTTAATCTATTTTTACGTGTTTATTTTTGCGACAATAAATTACTGATTTATAATTCTAATTAATAATAGGTAAGTACAATTTCTAAAATATCGACTGAAGCGGTCTAAATTTTCTGATTTTTTTAAACTTTATAAAATTGCAAGTTGACAAATTAGAATTTATAAAATTTGTTTTATATAGGTACCTAATTTTCGAATTGTGATACTAAAATAAAACCAAAAACAATGACTTTAATCTAGTATATATATGGTACATATTCTTCAAACGTAAAGTTTATCTTCTGTTCAAAATAACTTATTAAGGTTTTTATGAATGACGTTATTAAAGACTTTCTCATTCCGGATATGATCGTGTAAATGATTTTTTAGGATTATTTTATAAAAAAAAATGTCAATTACATAACTTAAAATGTTTATAAAAATTACTCCATAATTACATTAATAATCCTGAACTTATTGAACTTATACATTTTAAAATTAATATTTTAAATTATAGAAATAAATCTTTATTATTTATCCTATATCTGCATCCATCATGATGTACATCTCATGCAAAAAAACTCATGTCCATTGGTCATTTTATGTATAATATTGATTTATTTAATACATCACTTACTGAGTTATTAAATTCATTATTTATATAAATTAAATATGTTCTTTCATGTTATAACTTCGATTTTACATAATATATTTTATTATTATAATCTGTGAAATAACCAATCATTTTGTTTATTTTATTTTTGTTGTATTAATTATTTAAACGATTTGAAAACTGTTATCAATTTAAACTATTATAACTATATTTTATTTTTTACTTACCTAATATAACAACTGCCACATATATTGTAAATTCGAATTCATTTTCGTAATAAAGATTATTATTATTATATATTATATTATATTATGTTTTCCGAAATTCGTAATTTATTAAAATTTTTATCAAAATTGCATTTAAAAAGGCCGGGCAGTTTGGGTTGGAAGCACTTTTCACCTTGGGTAGCATATAGGTGGGGGAAGTTATTCTATCGTTCCTTTGGTCTTCGGACAGGACAAGTATTGTTATAATTTAAAATTTTAAAGAAATGTGTAACATACACTGTACAGAATGTATAGTTTTTCTTTAAACACAAGGAAACTTCTGGAGAAATCGAAAAATCTCTTGCTCAAAGTACCATCTAGAAGTAGTTTTCTATCGTTATATACATATAACTAAACTCCTACTCGATTCCTTTTGGTCGAAAATTTTGTCACAGTAAAAATTGAAAAATTAAAATAAATCATCATAGTAAAATCAATAGTTTCTTCAATCGGAATCTAAAATTATATTCTGATGCAAAAATAGGACGATAGTGATTTAGAAACTATTGTATTATTGAACGTTTGAAATTTTTAAACATTAATAAATAATGGAATTTGAAAACAGTTCTGTCCTAAGCTCGTTACTGAATTGTGGATTGGATAACAAAGCACAAAAAATTGCTTTCAAACATTTCAAAATAATACACGATTTCAATATGTATACTAATGTATAATATTTTAACCTAACCTTGTATAAACCACGTTTAAGTCTAATATGACATATTGTGTACGTAAAACTAAAAATTCTATTGAAATAAATCTAAAGATAATACTAATAATAATATAATATGATGACATGGAAGGGGCAACTTTACACACGTTGTATATATAGTATTTAAACACAATATAAAGCTTTGAATAAATTGCTAAAAAAATCAAAATAAAATCTGAATTTTCTCTTTTTTTTTTTGTATATATAGTGAATACATTTTGGCTAATTTTGAATTAATTTCCACAATTTTTGGTATTTGTCGGAACCTCGCAAATTTCAGCAATGGTTATTATGGAAAAAGTCGATAATGTCAACAGCGGTACCTATTGCACCCTATAAATATAAATTAGAAAATATATTATACAGTAGTATAAATATATAAAGTGACGATTATCGCTATATCGTACCATTAATAAAACACGCTTGACAAATTTACATATTTACATATTATTTGATCGAAAGTTAATATTTTTTAAATTACTCAAGAACACGATTTTTTTCATTTATTCTGACCCCCATTATATATACGTATCTACATTTTATGAAAAACTGCCGATAATTATACGTTTCGAGTGTCTCGGCGTATAATAACCCTTAATTTCTAACACCCTTTGAGCCACGAACATTTTTATTTAATACCCACTACACCTATAATATATATATTCTATAACCGCAAATATATAACGTGAACGTTTACGTTTTCGTGACCATTTTATGGTTTATTTTCTGAAAAGAAAAAAGCTATTTCTTAATTTTTATTACGTAGTATGGCATTGTTCAAATAATATTATTCTAACAATATACTCTAAGCATATTATTTCAATTTCCGACAATCGAGGTTTAGTTCGAAAAGTTTTATCGAGAGCATAAAAGCGAAATTGAATTAAAATCTTTGTAATTCGGGTTTAATTGGATTTTTTTTATTTTTATTTTTTATTTTTTTTTTTTTTACGTTTTATCGCCGTCGTCTCACATTTATTATTACGCCAAAGTTTTGACGACAACTTTTTATTACAAATAATATACGCGAGTGTCTTATTTTTTTCGACTTAGTTTAGCGTTAGTTTGTTTCATATAATCAATATGTTTTTAAATCATTTTATATGCACCAGAAATTTGTTTGTTATGAATTATGACGACGAGTAAAAATATGCATAATATATATAGAATAGGTTTTCGAACAGTTTAATAATTTGTTTTTTAACGTATGTAATTTTTCAAGTTGATTAAATTTTGTGAAGGATCCCCTGTCTCTATAGGCGCAACCCTGCGAGTGGAAAATTTAGATTTGTGTATAATTATAGCAGAGTTGGCATGTTTATAAAACAGATTTTTAATTTTAAAACAAATTAACATTAACTGTTTTTATTGTTTAATAAAATATATTTTAAATTATTTTAAATATTTTTGTTTTGTTTTTGGTTTAAAACTTAAAAAAAAAAAAAAAAAAACAAAATTTAGCAACTTTTACGCATTTCAGCATTTTCCGTTGTTATTCTCTTTAAATTATTAATTCTAATCTTGACAAATCTGTTTTAACCGTATACATAATATTATAATTATATGAACCAAATTGACTTTGCTTTGAATTAAAATCCCACGCACAACGATGTCTGTTAAGCAAAAAGGGCGTCATTGTACTATTATAGAAGAAAAATTAACTTTTCACTCGTGTTCGTTTCGTGATATTTTTGTGATAATTATTCCCGTTATCACATTTTTGTTTCGATCGTTACGATATCAATCAGAATAATGTCACGAATTAAACGGTAATATTATAGTATAGTAATGGTTTCTCTTCCACAATATCCCTTTTCGCTCTTCACATATTATTGTCTGAGTGTTTTAATCCAAGATCTATAAAGAATAAACAGATTTCTTATAGATCTGGGTCTCAATGATGGGCTCCATGAATAGTGCAATCCGGTCCATTTAGTAATATGATTATGGTTTTATCAATATCATCTATTTTATCAACGGTTATAATATGCATTACTTACCATCCACAATATTTTGCACATTATTGCGTTTCCGATTTCCATACGTCGCGTCGGTTTCACGTGTACACACCTACGACCTACCTACCAGCTACATTACACGTCCTATTGATTTAAATAATAACTAAATTTATTTATTTTGTTTGTTTGTATACACTCGTTTATTTTTTTTCAATTAGTACGATTCAATGTATAATTTAATTTAATTTATTTATTCGTTTGATTTTAATAATAAAGTAATCTAATTTATTTTTAAAGTTGTACTTTTTTCACGTTTGTTTCGATTGTGTTTGTCCCGACCGTGGACGGATGGTTTAATTGTTGTTTGAATAACATTACGTTATATAGTTTTTAAATATTTCCGTGTAGAACGATCAACTTATTTTAATTATTTATATAAAACGTTCCACAAACTCTATAATATTATAGGCGCTATATTATATATATATATTTATATGCAGCTGCCGGTATCACAACGGATATAATAATAATAATAATATATTATACCCAAGTGTATGAACTCTATTTTATTGAGTGATATTTTTTTTTTTTTAGTTAATTAAAAAGTAAATAAATAATGATATTTTTAGTGAAGTGTACAATAGGAGTTTAAAGTAAACTTACTAACAAAAAACGTTTATTTGTATAAGTACTACGAAAACGAAGAACGAACGCAAAAGTCGGTATTTTATATTATTATTTGATTTTTCGTTTTATGATTTTCTCAACATTCTCATATAGTATTAATATATTTATATATTTTTAAATATAATGTACCTAACCAGCTATTATATGTTGTAAATATCAAAATTGTCGATATGATACTCATAGCTAGACGCAAAAATGTATGCTTATGAAACATAATAATAGTACACATTTCAATTCGTTGGGTATAATAATAATTAGTGAATAATACTACCACACTGTACATAAAGCGCAATAGTATATAAACACAGTAATATATATTACCTGCACTCAAATTACAAATGTTTTATACAATTTGTACAACCAGTACGCAATATTTTGTTGTTGCATTACAATCATTAAAATTCTATACCCACATCAAATGGTTCATTATAATAAAAACTGTCTGCATAATAAACATACTGCAGAATTACTTTTATTGCATATATTGCACTCTTGCAGCATATTTATCGTATATATATAATAATATTTAAAATTAAGAATAATTTTACAATATATAGAACGAAATAAAAAACGATTCGGTATAATAAGGTATAGAACGATTTGGTGAAGGCATTTTCGGATCAACTTTCATAAATCAAATAATAACCTTTCTATTATGAATTTTAGTGATAGATTACCGTTTCTCCCCCCCCCCCAACCCCCAAGGCTAAACTCTTTGCCTGACAGCGATTTTACAATGTTAGAAATTACATTAATTTCAAGTACTCGTGCGTCGCATTTTAACGTATAAAAAGGGTATAATGCAATTTCTAAAAACTTTAAATCTCTTCGAGACACCGAGTTTCACATTAAAAAAAAAAAAAAAAAATTTTCAACCATTAAATTTCATTAAAAAAAAATATTTTACGCGGATTTTACAAACATAAAGTAAGAGTTCGCATTTTTTGATTTTCAAAGTTCACCCTCCCCGTAAAATTAGATTTTCTCTAATTAAAAAATATCTATACAAATATACGGGTTTATCAAACTACCTATATCATTTACCTATATGATTTTTTTTTTTGTTTATGTCATAAATAACAACAACCTATACGTGTATAGTCATGATTTACCATTAATATAAATTGTATTCCATACTATAAATACTAGGTACCGTAAAATTGTTGTTAAACAACCGTGGTGATTACCATATTATATGATTTATCATCATTAATAATTCATTGAAATTGCAGTATATTTTATTTTGTAAACAAATAAAACAAAGATAAATTAATTATGGACTGCTGCAGTAATATTGTAATATATAATCGTTTATTATATATTATATACCTACCAATAATATATTTTAAATTTTAATCGATAAATACAAATGTAAAAATACAAACAAAACAAATATCTATAAAGATATGTGAACGTTTAAACGGAATATTTTATAACTATACGATTAAATTAAAAATATTAATATAAATCAAGAAATATTAGAATAAATAAATAACAAAATAAAATCGAAATTTTTCAGATTAAATGATTACCTATTTATTAGGTATAAAATCCAACATTCGACTGAAAATCATTACATTTGTCTACAAAATATAATAATACGTATATTAAACGGATTTCTTCTATATAGAACTGCCTTATACCCAATTGGTCCCCACACAGATACGTAATACGCATTTACGAATTTTAACAAAATGTAAGTACTGACATTTTTTTACTAGTTTTTTATCTCCCTTCCCATCTGTGTACATAATCAATACAATAATCCTTTATGTAATATCATTGTGTAAAGATTATACCATTTTTAATCAATAGTAATATTAAGAGGATACTGCAGTTCACCCATTTTTAAAGAGGTTATGAAAAGACAATTTGTATACAATCGTATATATATATAAAAAAAAAAAAAGAAAATGAAAATCCAACAACTTAAAAATATTTTAAATGTAATTTAAAAATTTTCTTGTTTCAGTACCATTTTTTATTGTTACGTTATTACGATATTTAAATCACATTCTCACTCTATGACTATACCCAGAGCTGCAGGTTTGAGACGTAGACGACGTAGGCCCAGTCCTACGACCGCATTTTCAGCACATTTACGAGGGTGGCATATTTTGAATCAAATATGAAGAAAATGTACGTTATAAAATATTTCGAAATCTCGAAACTTATAATATTTGTATATTTATATTTAACATATATTGTACATATCATGAAAAAATGTACGATATCAAATTTATATAGATATATATTATAGTGGTCTTGCGATAACGTTCTTATCAGCCTGTTGACAATTTATTGATTTTGATGATGCAACACACCTGGCTGCATTGGTTTGCATTATTAGTTATTATATAGTTTATTATACATTAAGAATACACATTTTTCATTTTTCACTGCAACGCACTTCTTTGGTGTACGCTCGGCATTACTCGTATGTAAAAATAACCATTTATTTGGAGGGAGTATGATTAAATTATATGGGTGGCAAAATTGAATCTTGACTACGTGTAAAAATCACTATAGCGCCGCCTGCACCTCCACTATTTATAATCGTAGAGTCAAAATGAATAGAAAATATGAAAGATGAGAATATTTATTGCGGGCGAGTGTGAAGTTTGTTTTTAATATGTTTATTTGAAAGCCCAAATTCCGTGATTGAAAATCGTGAAATTTTCAAACTAAAAAACAAATGCATAAAAATTTATTTTGACTAAATAAACTATCTACGCCCGAAAATATTAAATATTATCATTTTTTTTTTTTTTTTTTAATATTCACATTTTTACCCCGAGATTACTGAAAGAGAAGTTGTACATATATAGACCGTAAACGTGTTTTAATATCGCTAAAAAATGTGTAGTGTATATTTGTGTGTGCGTGGGTGTGTGTGTGTTTGTTAGCATCCTCTTAAGGTAATCGAATAAAAATGTGCCGAGTGACACCAATAGAAAAAATATATATTTGATTCTGTTTTTTTTTTGAATTTATAAATAATTTTTATTCTTAATGTCTACCTACCTATGGGAACTAATTCGAACAGTGAGGGAGACGCTTCAAATTAGACCCAAACGGTACCCAACGATAACTAATTCGGCTACTCCCCGTAGAACTTGATAGTTTCTTGAAATATTCACGTTTTATTTATTTATAAACATGTATATTGTATAGTTATTGTATTTCTATATACTATCAGTATATGATTAACTAATTCATAAAGTCAATACTGATTCTTTGAATCATTTTAAAAAATTATTAGTTTTTCTTATACGAATACGAGCGCACAGGAATTTTGGACGTGATTTTTTTTTTCTGAAAATCGAAGAATAGTATACTTTTGTTAAAATAATAATAAGTAAATTGTTGTGCTGAAAAAAATGGATCTCATAAAATATTTCAAAAAAAATATATAGTACAAATCACAATTTATTTATTGAGTTTATTTAGGAGCGAATCTTAAGCTCATTTAAAGGGAGACGAATGGGGATAATTGAGAAATAAAATACTAGCTAATCCCAATTAAAAATTAATTTTATATTCTTCAAATAATGACGAAAAGAACTCCAAGGGGAGGCCATATGTTGCCCCCCTTAAATTCGCCCATGAGTTTATTGTACATAAATATATGTTCATTGTTTACGTTGCATGCATTCAGAAAAATAAAGGGAATAGACTGAACAATTATTAATGATAGGAAAACAAATAAAATATACGCCATATTAAACGTAATCGCAAAAAAAATTATTTTACTAGAAACTATAAGAATAAAATGTTGGCATATTCAAATACGTAACCGACAGGATCGCTATGACATACGTACCTATCTTACCTATAATGACGAACTATACATTAATGTACTCGTATTAGTATTTAATTTTTTATTTTAAATAATAATAAAAACAATTTTAGAGGTAAGAATAAATACACCGTAAACATTCGCCCCTGGATAGGTACGTTCCTGAACTTCACAACTCAATAATTGATAATGAAGTGAAACGTGTAAGAGGAATATCGAAAACATAGATAGAAACAATTAGTGAAGAGATCATGTGACAAGTTCAATAAAGTTCTGGACAAATCGATTATGGTTGTAAACCAATCTACGAATTGAAAAAAAAAAAAATTATATATATATATATATCAGTACATAATGCTTATGGTCAGGATCGTGGCAACAGGTGGGTAAGAGGGAATAGTGTGCCCTTAATCCCGACCATTATACACTCTAGAAAATTGATCAAATAAAATATCGTTATTATATTATACTATATATTATATATACTATAAAATATTCAGCGCGATTATACTGAACTTGTCTATTATTTTAAATTATTGAATTAAATATGTAAATAAAATAACGGTATAAGTATGTATACATAATATATATACGCTCCACTTAGAATCTAAATAATGTCTACAGTATTGTTTTCCCGATTGACTAACCTCTAAAATTAATCCACCTAAAAGTTACATGTGACTACGGTTACTGTTATTTTTCACAAGAATATCAGTATATATAGAGGTATATGGTAACGTATTTTTTGCTCCTTCTTAATATCGTAAACCAAGGCTGGGCATTAACGAGTTAAAAGTTAAAATTAAGTTAAAAAGTTAAGTTAATTTTAATTAAGTTACTTAACGCGTTACTTGTTTTTTTTTTCAGATTAACTTTTAACTTAACAAGTTACTTTTTTTTTTTTATTAAAATTAACGTGTTGACTTCCAGTTAACTGTATACAAAAGTATCTAAATTGAGTTAAATTTTGCAAATTTTTTGAATGGGATTTTACTTTTTGGTACCTTTACGCAATTTTAGTAGGTACCTAGAATAGCATATACGTAATCGTTAAGAATCGATGTATCACTCACGCACACGCCACGATACGTTGGCCGTTCACGAATATTCGGTTGAGCCCGGTCTTTTTAACCACACGGAGGCTGGTTTTTATGTCCATCCAGTATAGAAAATATATTGAAGTAGCTAGTATAGTATCGAACAATAATATGTAGGTATCTTGGCAGTTAGAAGTTATAATTTCTGATTTCTTATTATTTATGCATGGGTTTTTAAAATGACGTGTTGTATTTTTATATTTACATGTACCTATACACTTTTTCAGGCGGAAGAAGTCCCGAGTAGTTTTTTTGAGCGTAAAGAATAACCATCCTTTTTTACATTTTTACGATATGATAGGTATATCGAATTTTTTTCTTAATTAGGAAATTTTAACTTTTAACTAAGTTAAGTTAGTTAAGTTACTTTTTTTTCAAAGTTAACTTTTAACTTTAAAAGTTAATAAAAAAAATATACGAGTAACTTTTAACTTAACTTAACGAGTTAAAAAATATCGTTAACTTGCCCAGCCCTGTCGTAAACGATATTCTATATTGAACTTTTTATTACTTTTTATTAACACATTTAATACACTATTAATCTTTAGATGTATACATTTTTATTTTTATTTTTTTTTGTAGTTTTCTTACAATAAACGCAGTCAAATATGTGTATATATATTTTAATTATTGTAATTTGTAATATTAGTACAACGGGAATAATCTATGATGTTCAAGTGTTTAACGGTAACATATTATAAAATATGCTAACTCCGAATAGACGGTTTTTCGTGGAAGAGAAAACTTTACGCTTTTTATTTAATTCCGCGGACCGTTTAGCGTACCGGCGGCGTCTACGTGGGTACCTACTTTCTTTTCCGTTTTTATCGGCATCGTGCTTTGGATTTACGATTTTTCCGTTTTCCGTTCGACAGTGTTTCGACTTTTCCGAAGACGCGAAGTTTACGCACAGAATGAAAGCAGAATGGACACTGATAATGAATTACATGGGTTCTTATATAGGAACTCACAATTTCAAACTAAATGTCAACCAGTGCAGCCTTCAAACGGGGAATGTACAATACTTTATAATAGTATAATACAATTTAATAGAGTATTTTGAATACTTTTTCTAAAAAAAATATCATTATTTTTTCGTCAGTGCAAATTATATTGTATTATATAGTGTATTAGGTATATTGTCTTCTTTTGTTTTCAACTATATTTATTGAGACAGTAATATTATTTTCCAATTTTAAATATTATGTTGATTTAAATAATAATAATTTTTATTGATGAAATAAATAGTTTATAAGTATTATATTATGTCTGCTTAATGATTACCTACCATTTTATATTATACCAATTATTGAACATAGTAACCAATTACTCTGATAACATTTTTTAAATTAGGATTAGTTATTAGGGATTTATTTATATTAATTTAATATTTACACAATTTGTAATTCATTTAATACATAGAGTAAATAAATAAAAATATTTAACATATATTTCAAGATTTTAGTCTAAATAGAACAAATAAAAATGTACAGATGAGTTAGAACAGTTAATTTCCTATTCTTCATTTTTTTTTTCTGACATTAAGTTTCTATTTAAAAATTTGACTTCTGTAAATATTCTGAATCGTGTAAACAAATTAATTAAAAATAATTTTTCAAAAAACTCACAAAGGTGGTTAAAAGGAAATGACAAAAATCCATTTTCAATTTGACGCCAACTCCATCTTCAGTATAGCAATTGTGGAAAAGTTGTTAATAAAAATATTTTCTAACTCAATGATATAATTATAAAATTCATCTTGTGGCATCATTGAATTTCCGAATGTTGAGTAGTTACTCAATATATATCGTCCATATTTCAACTTTTCCGAAGCCGCGAAGTTTAGGTATACACCGTATAAGCTCTGTGTTCGTTCTATAGATCACATATGGAAGAAAACCGTTCCGCCGTCCGTTTGTTATCGCATGAGCGTTTTTCACGCCGTGGTCTTATCACCCCTAAATCCCAAAATCGGCGTTTGTGATCTTTTGCCGACGTTTTACGATGCCGTGGAGGTCGTATTCGGATTTCCGATTTACGAAGACGTTCGTTCGCAATAAGTGTACGTATCTATATTATATGAGTCGAAATACGATACCGTCCGTTATCTGAATCGTTCAAATTTGAGAAATGTTGATTATCTTATCATCTCAATTAGATAGCTTAATGGCATAGAACATCGATTGTAAAACCAACTTTCGATACCGGTTCACCGGTTCGAATTCCATTATGCCGACTGATTTTTTTTTTTGAGGTTTTTTTTTCTCGATCTTGGAGTCCACGGAGATAACGATATTCTAATCAAATTATAATAATAATTGTATTACTTTATTGTTGTTATTTTAATTCAATAATATAATACGAGTAATATATTATATAATAATTATATATTAAACAAATGTCAAATACAAATAGGCAACACATCTGTGCTTCCACAATTTTAATAATATTTTTAATAAATTAAAAAATGTAACGGTCGTCAAGGGGGCAGATAAACAGGACGGGTTATACATGTCATATAATTCTGAGAATATCGTAATTTTAAACATAATAAATAACAATGTTATAATAACTATAAAGTTTAATAGGAAAAAACGATTTTGTTGGCCTAAAGACTATCTACTAGCGCTAAAAAATCAGCATAAAAAACGGTTCCTGACCGCGGTCGTCCCGTACAAAACATACGAATTAATTATTACGGAAATGGGCAATTGTAATATGTTATATATTGAAAAAAAAAAATACTTGAAATCGGTATGAGTATGTAATAATATGTATTAGTATTTTATGTTTATGATATTTATTTATTTATTTATTTATTTTCACATACAAACGGACACAAGGTCCTATTACAATTTAAACACTAATATATATTAGCATAATACTTATAAAATACTTAAAATATAGACAATAATCATAAATT
>JAIPRL010008308.1:0-20617 GCA_025469235.1 Pemphigus obesinymphae | reverse complement strand
TCGATTGAATGAAAATCCATTTCTTTATTATCTATAGTAACACAGGTATTATGAATTATATCATTTTATGATTTTTATTTTTATTTTTATGGAAATATATATTATCCCCCCCCCCGTAAATACGCCACTGTGTTCACCGGGCGTTCGCCTGATCGACAGGTATCGGATATTCGGATATTCGCGCCCGTTCCGATTCTGAGCGGGAAAAACGCTCTCGGCGGTTATTTTCATTTTTTTATATTCCGTAATAATAATATCACGATGATGATTTAAAATAGTCTGACGCGTTATTATAATACAGTCCGTGGTAATAATATCGTGTACGTATTATAAATATACGCGGTGTAAATGACGTTTTTATGTTCGGAGTTTAGAGTCTCCGTGTTTTTTGGTTTTTTTTTTTTTTTTTATGTTCATTTTTCGTCCCCCTGACGGAGCGGTCAGTTGACTCGCGGACAAAAAAAAAAAAAAAGCCACCCCCGAGGCCCGTAATATAACACACCTCCGGGCCGCCCCCGCGCGGTTTTCCGCTCGTCCGACGCGGCGCTTAATACCCACCCACCCACCCACCCACCCATCATCCGCCCATCCGCCGTCGTCCGTTTCCCAAACGGCCGAAAACGCGCGGATATATTATTTTTACACGCGTCCGATTCGCATTAAAACCGGGGGCGCCCGTCCCCGTCCCCTGACCCTGTTAAATCCACCGCGGTGACCAACGGGTATCAACGGTCATCGTTCCCTTATCTCGGGGCTCGTTTCAAAATAATACCCCGTAAATCACGCGCCACCATGACCACTGTCGCCGCCGCTTCCGCACGGCCGCTCGCGCCGCACCCGCCTCGCTCGGGAATGTCCGTACACTATATATATATCCGTGGGAGGTTGTATATAACGTATACATGGCGCGTAGTCGGGAATGTTTTCTGCGAAAACCGATACCGCGACCGACTCGATAACACACTACTATACGCGTGCTCTTCCGTTCCACGGCCAATCGACATTGTCGCTATGTCGTCGTTACGATCGTTTCACTGGACCAAATACGTATATATAACTGTGATTTCAATACAAAAAAAAAAAAACTAAAATAAAAATATAGATTAATTTAACAATATTGTTGTTAATGTACGTCTGATAAAATGTTCGTTGATTTAGACATAAAAACTTTGTTAATTTAACATAGTAAAATAACAAAACGCATGGTCGATTTAACAATTTATATCTTTTATCAATGTTTCGGGTAAAGTTGTCTAATCATGAATGGACATTTATTTGAATAATTAACAAATATTTCGTGTTTCTTTCTTTCTTGCTTCTTCTTCGTAGAACCAACGCCCATTTGTTAATAAAAAATATAGTCAACTCAAACAGAATATTTTTTTCAATTTAATAACAAAATCTGTAATAATTCTGCAAATTATTCTTATTAAATTATAACTTATATATTTTGTGAAATTTTCAAAATGAATTTGTTATATTGTAAACACATTTTTTTGTGCTTCGATAATATTCAGTATCCGTTCCCAATGCAACATGTTGCGGCAGAATATGCAGTAGACGGATCGACGGACCGTCGTGTAACGGACGGTATGGTCAACAATATTTATATCAATGTGTTTCGTCTTATCAGGTAACAGATAGTGTGGCCCTAACTATAATGGTCGATTCATACGCATAACTAGAGAGGGATTTTGAAGCCAGGGAAAAGTGTAAAATTATGCAAAAAAAAAGATCATCGAAATTCTCATTTTAAAAATTGTATCTACTGAACCAAAATATTTACGCCACCCAAAAATATTACGCCAAGGGATCAAATTCTGTCTACCCCTTAATTCCGCCTCTGAACTGGTAAAATTGTAATAGGGAAAAATCGAAGTTCCTAAAATATTTTTACATTCTAAACGAATCGAGGAATGTATTTGATTGTTCTAATTATTTACAATAAATATGTGTTTTTTTTTATTATGTCCGATTGTTACATATATATATATATATATATATTTACCAGGTTTCTGGTATGGAAAATTGCATCTATTTGGTACATTAGAGAGATAATTTTTGATTTTTTTTTGTCGGTACACGGGTATTAAAAAAACGGCCAAAAATATAAACGGCAAGAGTATCTACGATTTTGTTCAAATTGAATATGGTTTTTTCGCTATAATTCCTTGAATATTGGTAATTATAAGTCTTGAAATGCTCGAATATAATGTATTTAGATACAATATTAACACGAAAAATTTTCAAAATTATTTTTCTAACTTTGTTTTAAAAGTTCATTTTGAGCTTACAACTTCAAAATTGTTAAATATTAATACTGCTACGTCATTTTAAATATATTTTATAAAACTCAAAAATCGATAAATAATTTTATAACATTTATCTTTTAATACCTGTAATATAATATTTTAATAGCCATTTCAATTTTTCAACATACATTATTTCTGTATGAAAATATTTTTAAACATCGGAAAAAATGGATTTATAGTTTTGGAAACGCCAAAAACTAAAAATATTTTTAAATAAAAAATTATTTAAAATTATTTTCCTAATATTTGGCTAATTATATAAATTTCCAATATTAAAGTTTTTTTTGTTATAAACAGTTTTCAAATCTTGAAAATTTTATATATAATGTTAAATGTACTTTATTGTAGCTATATTCAAAAAATTTCAAATATCAATAGACACAATTATTTTTAATTCCAATTTCATTTTTTTCACAACGCATATTATTTCGGTAAAAAATATGTTCGAATATTGGCAAAAAGATGGGTCTATAGACTTAAAATTTTCACTAAACACGTATATAAGAACAAAATGAACGTAAAAAATGTATATGTACACTTTTTCCTAATGTTCGGCTGTTTATAGCAATTTTAAATTTTTTTCGTCATTAAAGAATTGTTTAGAGTTAATATCGAGAATATTAATACTCATATTATGTACACGAAAGCTTCACTCAGGATTTTTGTTTATCGAATCGAATGATTTATCATTAATTTCAAATTCAATATATCCACCACGAGTAACCTACCCAATGAACAAAGTGCTTTCACCTCCTATTGACCGACATATTTTTGTAGGTTCACTAAAAACGGTTTTTAGGGATTTTCTCAATTAGTTGAAAAAAAAAATTATTTTCTACAATAGTATTTTTATAATTACAAAACTGAAGTATTATACTTCAAATTAAATACGAAATCAAAAGAAACGTGTACTAATAATATTGTTTACTTTATTTCATATCATTATTTATATCTTTCCGTTTTTAAAATGTTATCTAAAGTATAGGATTTTGTAACAATAGATTAAATATCAAAAGTATCGTAATACTGCGTAATTGGCCTTAACAATTTTCAACCATCCCTGGAAATTGTTTTTTGTTACGGCCTTTGCGCAGAATAATTTCAACTTGAGCTGTGAGTATATGTGACACGTTGTTGTTTTAAATTTCAAAATTAATCATTTTTTTCTTTGCGTTTTTTATCATAATTTCGTACAAATTTATTTTATAAATTTGCGTATAGTAATTTTGACTAGTTTCGTTTCTAGAAATATCAAATAGATATTGAATGTCGCTAATTCACCTTGTAGTTTTTATGGCTATCTATCGCAACAATCATATACTATAAGTACAAATAGCACGATTCCTTTCAAATGATATGAAATCCATTATTTATATTTTCGAAGAAAAATTCTAATCAAAAATAAACGTTCGAACAGATATACAGCTGTATATTAAACTGAAAATTAATGAAATTTATTCTTTAAGCAGTAACTGGGAAATCATAACCAATGAAATATAAAATTTTATATACGACTATCATATATATATATATATATATATATATATACCTATATATATAAATACGATTTTGAAGAAATCACGAATCGTGATGAATATTGCGTGTAAAATTCTTGTTCGAATAAACTAAATATTCCTAAGGAACGTGATGAAATTTCACGTTATGTTCTTTATCAAAATATTATTATTATTATTATTATTATTTCAGTGTACCATTGACGTGTATGTATTGTATTTAGGTTAATCCTTATTCCAACAATAATAATATAATAAATACTGTTTCTGCGTGTGTACCTGCGCGTATATTTGTATAAGCAAATAACATTTATATCGTACAAACGCTAATGTAGGTAAACACGTTTAATAATTATTTTAAATTCTCAGCCAAGCGACGGATTAAATGATTTTACAGTGATGTTTTTTTTTCTTGTTTTCTCTCCGTGAGCAACACTTCGAAGTGTCGGGTATATGAGTTTTGCAGTAAATGCGGTTTTTATTATTTTTTTTTTTTTGGTAGTATAAACTCATCATTCTATTCGTTACTTTTTTAAATGTCGATTTTCGACTTTTTTTCAGTAGTCTATTTACGTATAAATATTTTTGTATTACAGTTGTACGAAAATAATCGTACTATATTATTACGTTTCGCGGAATGCCGAGACGACAAACGGAAGAATATATGCACCGTGTTAAAAACGAACGTACGAAATCCGGGGACATTCCGTGCCATATTGGAAATCGTAAAATGTATAATAATATGTATATACGGTCACGGGGAACACGGAACGACCATAACCATGTTCATTAACGAATAAGCCATTATCTCTGTTATCCCCGACGTTACGTATTTCCAAAGAGAATCGGGGCGGTGTCTTCATACGGTCGGTCTCTCTCTTTATGCCCGTATACTTTTGCGGTAAAGACTGTTTATTTCGGTCTTTAGCGCCGCACACGGATATAAATATCCGGCCATTACGCCGTGTGCGCGTCCCAACGGGAACGCGCGCGTGATAGGATTGCCGGCGAAACGGTCGACGGCTGCCGTGCGAGGACGCGAAAGTACGAAAAATGTGGTGTTTTTTAAAATAAAAGAAAAATATATAAGAAACAAAAAACACGTACCTATATACGGTTTCCCCCGTGAGATGAACGGGCCGCGACCAGAAAAATAAAGGGAAAAACCGCGTTCGGGAAATATGGCGGTTCTCGAAAATCGGACCTGGACAAAGTGCGCGCCATTTGAGGAGCACGTATATGCGCGCACACACGACTTGTCAAACGCTTTCAATTTCTCTCCCGTCCGGCAATCAGTTTCCATCGACGATACACTATACATTATAACGACACCGTTTTACCGATATTACGCGTCGTCGTTATTTATCCCGTGCGCCGAGCATTTCTTTCAGAAATTCATTTTGTTCGCGAGCACGCGTGCATTATATACGACGGTTAGGTATTATATAGGTTAGGTTTCGGTTCAGGATCCAGGTACCGCGTTGTACACACGCCCGATAAACGTTTGGCAATTTGAACCCGTTTGTATATTGTTACATACTAACGGTTGTATATGTAACGATGATAAACATCAAACAAATGTATGATGTTTAAAGTGGCATAAAATTTCGTTGTACGTGTAAATATTAAATGCTCGGAAACGCGTATTCAACATAACCTTTAAAAACAATGTTTAATTTAACCATTATATCATTTCACGTTCAGCGTCCATAAAATACATTTCGGCGCGAGAAGACTTAAACAAATCTTCATGTTTATATGTTACAAACTATCAGTTTCAGCGTTAATCCATTTTAAAGTTATTCTCCGCGGGGGACATATTCCTCCTCTGACGCGCCCCATGGACACCCACGAATATGGACTTTGCAGATAATAAGTAGAGGGGCAGCTAAAACCCCGAAAGGATAGGTCCACTTCTATGTCCGCAATGAATCTCTCGTGGGATCGGGTGTACTTATAGTTAAATTTCGGTGAAATAGTATTACGATCATGTGGGCACGGCGAAGTAGGGTACATTTTGAGTCGTCACTGCGACTTTTATAACGGCCGAATAGGACTCGGGCTGATGTCAAAGTGTGTTCTACACTCTGGTATATACAACACACTTTTTTGGGTATTCTCCGGAGGGGTCATGTACCTCCCCTGCACCCATGGATAGTGGCTTTAAAGCAAAAAGTGGGTTAGCAAAAACGGCGAGGCGCTAGGTCCACTTCCCCCAGAATTTCTCATACGGTTTTATAAATATTTACATGTTTATTAGGCATATATAATATATATAAGCACAATGTCCAATACAGACTTCATAGAAAAATTTATTAGCCGAGTCAGAATGAATTTTACGACGAAATGTGTATAAAACTGTATATTATATTGTATAGTATTATTGTGGTTTAACATGGATTATACGTAAATTGATGTGAATTCTAGTGAATTGTTTATTATATTGTTGAGGATTTTAACCGAATTATTTATTTTAAATCATTTTCATTTCCACGCATAGTATATTTTTTTTTAAGCAATAAATCGAAACTTTTTTTCCGTTTATTTTTACGGTTTGGTATTTTGCATTTGAGTTACGGTAATGAAATGGAATTTCATCTATCAATAGCGTAGTGTTCCGGCGGTTACGAATATATAAAACGTCATAGGACACATGGTTCAGCAACGATGCTCTGCACTGTTAAAATCAACATATGTATACACTTCGTGTTGTTGGATTAGGCGCAAATATATACCTGAATATAGTTACACGTCGGTTAAGTCATAAAATTATGCTGCATGTGATTAAAAATTTCGTTGCGGGTTTGCTGTGAAATATATACGGCAGAAATTGTTTTTCTCTTTATAAGAACGGTTATGGGTTGAAAAAAAAATATATATACACCAACGGGATGGTTTTTTGCTCTGGAATATTGCCGACCGGCCAACATAATATGCTTTATCATCATTACAAGTGTCAGGACCCGAATCGTATAATAAAAAAAAAAAAAACCCTTAACCGAAGTACAATATAATGATAGCCGATTTATAGGTTGCTGGTGTTTATGTTAAAATTATTCAAATTTTCGATATACGTTGAAATTTCTAAAAGTATTTAGTAAACGTCTATATGTCATGCTGCAATAATTATTATACCTCCGAGCGTAGAATATCTATATTGAATTGCACAAATTGATAAGTAGACATATGTTATAAATCAATTTTCAAGATTTTATAATATAAAAAAAAAATAAATATATTCGTATCGAACGATTTAAATCATAAAAAAAAAAAATGTTTCGTTATAAAATATATTTATGTGTGGATAAATATCGAACTGAATATATTTTATAAGCGACCAAATAAATTCACTGGCTATTTAAATAAACATTATATAATATCTACTATATGTGATCATGTGTGAAATAAAATATTTTTCGTTCGTTTATATATATTGAACCGTTTGATAGCAGATGTTTGGGTACACCATATGTATATATATATTATATACAATTTCATATCATAATATGTTTAAAAAAAAACCCCTGTGTATAAGTATATATATATATATAGACAAAATCATATTAATAATATGCCAAAAAAACTACATAATATTTTAAAATAATTTTTTTTTTTTTTTTTTGTTATTACTAAACCACATTATATACGTAAATAAAATATCAGTGTCTAAATTAAAAACAAGGATCGGTATTAACTGTATCATAGTCAATGAGTATTAATTTTAAGTTTAAAAATTAAGTTATCGACATTTTTATCATGATCGGTTAATTATTATAGGTGCACTGTAAATTTATTAAATTATCGAACTAAAACCCCTGCAAATAAGTTATGAGCTAGTTATTTTTATTCATTCGAAGTTGATAGTTTCAGAAAAAAATAATTTAACTTAGAATCAAAGGTCTTTTTATTAGGTACCGAGGACTATTTTTTACTTAAATTAAAAAAATACACTGAAAAATGGAACCTATTTAACTTAAACTAATTTGTTTAGATATGATACATTTTTGTCAAAAAGTACATATTATCGTGGATGAAAACTTAATTTTTTTTATAAACTAAGCCAAGTTAAAAATTTACATCATGTTTCCAAACTAATTTCGTTTATAATTCATCAACATTTAAATTTTAACTATTTAAAACATATTTTAATGTACTTGACTTTTACTAGTGAATTTCCTCATTAAATTTATCCATTCTTGATAAGATATACTTAAATACGTATTTTTCTTACCATGTTATTTAATAAAACGTTAGTCTCCGTTTGTTTAGTTTCAATGTTTATCTTTTATTCTTTCCCCCTTTGTTCGGGTAATTTACATACATTATTTATTTTAAATCTACTAACGACGTGAGAAGACGTGCTAAAGCCGCCCTTACAGAACTGGTTAAGATACTGCCATATTGTATTATACAAATTATTTTCCGTTATTTTCCACATATAATAAACAAAAGGACCTTGAAAAAGTTATCGTTGACCTTTTTTGACCATATAAAAACCAAAAAAGCTCATTTATATACTTGTTTTAAAATATTGTTTTTTATTACCTATTATAATTGGACTTTTACATATTATTTTAACTAGAACGAAAACATGTTTTCATTGATATTATCGACGTATGCCATTAATATATATTATATAATTTAAATAAAATGACGAAAATATGCGAGAAATATGGGAAATATATAGTATGTAATAATATATAGTATAATATTATTCACCGATAAAGAAATATGTTGTTAAATTATAAATTATATTTGTTATCTGTAGTTAACAAATCTACTATTATAAACATATAACATACGAGTATATTACTACATGATATATTCTATATATATATATATTACATATAAATATTGTTAGATCGATAAATTTAATTTAGTCAACTGGATAATAATTATTTAACTATTATATTCACATAACAACACAATTGCATAATATCACTTTGATATAAATTATGCTAAAACAATAACAATTTTACCCGTCCAACAGTTAGTTTTATACAAATAACAAAGTTTTTATTCATTCAACCCTTTACTTGGTATGACAATAGATATTAAAATACTACAAATAGACAATTGTCAATTGAACAAAATGTTTGTCAATTGTTTAGTGAGAGTAATTCAGTTAATTGAATAAATTGCTATTTTTATAAATATTACCAATGTTTTATTTCAATGTATCTATATGTCATATTTTCGATATTATGTTAGCTAAAATATTGTCAACGATGCGTAAAATCGAATAATCTCTATTTAAGTTTGGGCAATGATAACATTTATGTATTTTACAGTACTGCAAAAACAGTTGTATGTACAATTTTTACTCAAACGCATGCAATGAGTGAAATTTTAAAAATATGCAAAATAAAATTGTCTTCGTCAATTTTTGCAATATATTATGCTATTGCGTATATACATCCGCTCTCAACGTCATTATAACCGATACGTATAGTTTATTTTAAATGTGGGCGATCACTACTGATTTATACATTTCGTTAATAAAATGAGGTCAGTCATAACAGTTTCATAATGGTTTTTTATATTTACCTAATGTTATCAACTTATAAATATTATTACTATAAATTTACTGTAATGGATTTAAAAAATATTAATCACGATATTCTATATAAACCTACAAAAAAAAAGTAGCTTCATATTAATTTTCGCCCGTACAAATATATTTACATTTATTGTATTTATCAATTTGATTTCATGTTAAATTCAACAAAAATTTCAGCGATAAGTGTAATTATTATCCATTTTCTCTATAAAAATGAAAAATCTAATTTAATATTAAATAATAATATTACATTTTCAATTCAAATAAATTTCCATTTACATAAAAATAAGAGTTTAATATACTTACCCCATTTTTTATGTACCTGGTGTAAAAAATATAGAGTTGGATACATTTTAAAAATTTTTTTTTTGATAAAAAAAAAAAACTAATCTATCTGAATCTTGTAATATAGGTATACTTTATGATTTAATATAAATTAAAACATAACTAGTGTTGTATCAGAATAAGACATAAATGTGTATCTTATCAAAGGTATAATCTAATGGAGTACAATCTTATATAGAGAGTAATTTTCAAGAATTATAATGTTATTCAATCATTATAAATTACGGAGAGAATAAATTTGTATTAGAATATAAAAAAAACTATCTATTTTCACGAAAATAGTAAAATATTTTCTGTACAACGATATCGTGAGCACAGAACTAATTATATTTATAAATATAAGTAAGTTCTTTTAGTTAATCTATTTACATATAATTTAACATAAAACGCTAACAAAAATACAATAATTTTGGTCAAACACTTTTTTCTCTTTCGTGTATGCGTTATTTTGAAAATCGCTTTTAAACTATAAAATACGAATTAGTAATAGAATTGATTATAATATACATGTTCGGTTATATAATCGACAATAATAGATAATGGTAACTTACGATACTCCAATGCTAATGAACTTTAACTTAAAATTTCACTTCAAAATTTTACGAGCATAATGTATTTTCTAACATCTACTTATTATTTGGGAATTAAAAAGAAAAAAAATTCCATTTTCTATTACACCAGTTGTAGTATTCCCCCCTCCCTCCTATCACCGGCATGGACAACAAAATGTAGATATTACATATTACCAAAGAGAAAAAGAGGGTCTGCTGTATTCTGAGATTTTCCGAAAGAGGAAGGATAAATATCAGTACCACGTTGACGTCAGTAAATGTAATATCTAATGTATTATCCTTCGGTGTTCATTAAATACAAATAAAAATGTATTTTTTTTTTCAATTAGTAGGGGTTAGTTGACATTTTTTGACAAGAAAAAGAGAAGAGGGTCTTCCAAAGGTCGAAAATATTCTGACGTAAATAATACTTGTTTTTTTACGTCGATAAAGCCAATTATCTTTTAGACGAAAACAATTGGATTTTCGTTGTGTGTATTTACAAACATGTATCGAAATATTATATAATATTTTATTACCCAATATATACCTATATATATATATATATATATTATATATATGTACACAATTTTTGTTTATATATTATAAATATAATGCGAATAGTATACAATCGTATTTTCATCATATTCTCGTCGAGAAAAACAAAACCAAATTACCTACCTACGCTTTTATGTTTTTCTATAACAGTTTTCGGTTCACTTGTTGATATAATTGTATAAATTATTTTTTGCAGGGTTCTATGTTTTTCTATCCACGCACCAGCAAAATATATAAATTATCCGGTTTCCTGTTCCGCACGGTCCGCTGAACATTTGATCAACATAATATTGCATCTGCACTATCCGTTCAAATCGGTAATGTACATATTTCTATAATTAACACTTTTGTGATATACCCACAGATTAAATGAAACCAGATCGCAATGCTTATCGAAAAAAAATCGAATTCGATAGTTGTCAGGTACTATCGAGCCCCTAAATTAGTGTTACCACATGTTAGAATCTAAAAATCTTTAATGATTTTCCAATTACTTAAATCCTAACATTATTTATTATCATTTATGAACAGTAAATAACGTTCAAGGCTTATAGATTAAATCGGTCAGTGTAGCAAACATATTGTAAATGAAGCGTACAATAAATGTATTCATTGTAACTGGATACGCCACTTAGCGGGCACCCAATCACAACATCTTATTCACGATTCTATTATTCTAAGCCCGAGTGCACAATCTGGTTTCATTTAATCTGTGATATACCTACGTATTATCATTTATCATTATCTATATTATCATACATATATTTAATTCAGTTGCGATACGTCAAACGCGCGATATATAATAGGTATGTTATATTATCATAAATAGCTCGTCAAACAGGAAGTATATGCGTAAGATACTTATGAATTCAAAAGTGAAATTATACAGCGCGTACTACAGATGTAGCATTTTCGAACAGCCTTTACATTATCGTAAAACATGGTTCGCTGCAGTGTTCGTAACGATAACACGGCCATTTCGTATTTTTAATCCGTATTGTAATTATTGTTAGTTTAGTTATTTTTTCAAGTGCGTACAGATATATATACCAGACGAATAACCGAGATAGAGTTGTGGAGTGATTTTGTTCCTCTGTAAAAAAAAAAAAAAGACCATTTACAAATGACACAATAGAATAAAAAATGAAAGTTCTAATTTAGAAAAATAAAACGGCTGTTGCATGACCTACGTATCTGTATATTATTTATAGTAACTTCAGAGTTTACACGTTGGACGGGCTAAAAAAAATCATGATTTTATTCAAAACAGTTTGTAATGATTTTTTGTAGTCAATTTGTTATATTATTATTTATTATATTTTACGTATAGTTGGAATATGGTAAACGTAATAAAAGGGTTTGAATAACACTGAAACAAATAATATTACAACGAAAATTTTGTACCAATCCTTCATAAATCTTAAACGCGGGTATGGATACAATATTATACAATACACATATTATAAATAATATGTTATTTCTTCCATTCATTATAAACATTATCTCTGAAAAACGTAACATTAAATAATATGAACTGCGTAAACTGTATGAAGTATTATCTTTCAAGTATTTTCTTTAAAAAATGAATTCAGGTTATGGATCTAGAAATTAATTTTTTTTTTTTAAATATTTATATATATATACCTATATATTATAAAAAAGTGTTTTCAAAACCTAAAAAAAAATGTTTCCCTCTGAAATCTCTGAAAAATGTATGGTGTATATTTTTAATATTATATACATTGTGTTTAATATTTACTCGTACGTATACGGAGATTGTTGTTTTTTTTTTAATAGGTACCTAAAACAATAAACTAATAATTTTATTTTTGTTTTCAATTCTCTTCGACAACAATGACGATGAAAATTTGGCAAAAAATAATGCAACAATTCTATTAAAATATCAACATCAAAGGCATAATAAAACAATGAGTATTTTGGAATGCTTATTATAAAATAAGTTATTTAAACTATTTTCATTTTGTATATACACCGTGGGTGAATCAAATATAAACCAGAATTATTTTTAAAACTTTATTGTTACATGATAAAAATACAAAGACTTAAAATTGTTTTTCTTCGTAATCTCCTGATGTCGTGACACATTTTCCTCACCGGGTAAGTAATTTTGTTATCCTGTTAAAAATAAGCCAATTGTGCACGAAATCTTCAACTGCTACATCGTCATCAAAACGTTGTTCTCCAAGGCCTTCTTTCATCGGTCCAAACTTGTAATAGTCACAGGATGATAAGTCCGGACAATAGGATGGTATTCCAGTAACGTTCACTACAATGTTTAAATTTTTTCCACAGTTAAGGCAGCTGTATGGGGCTGGAAATTGTCTTGAAGCAGGATAATGTCTCTTATTTGAAAGTCACGTCTTTTCTGACTATATGCAGTTTTTACATTATCTAAAAGTAGGCTATTGAGAAAATCAATAAGTATGACTCCTTTTAAGTCGAAAAATATGATCACCAAAACCTTTCCAGCTGAGAGCTGAATTTGAGCTTTTACCAGTTTTGAGTTTTGGCCTTTCTAAAAATTGTTTGTGCCATGAATACACTCGTGTATTTTTAAGTGTATTATCCCCGAACTGTGCCTGAAGACTTCTCAACATAATTCATATTTATATTCATTTTAATATTAATACAGGTGGTTGGTGGAAGATATTATACAATTGCACATAATAATAATGGGTATATTTTAGGTTTTAAACATATTTTTTTATGATTTTGGAGGATAATTTTAATTTTCTATAAAAATTTAACTTATTTTAATTTATGTCCAGTTTAAATTATTTCTATTTTGACTTAAAACGTACCTAATGAATTAAAATATGTGTGTTCATTTTTCGTTTACAATTAACTTTTAACTGAAGAATTTATAAATATTATTTTATTATTATTTCGGTGAAGTATTGTTTGATTATAACTTACCTATCTTTGAGTACCAAATTTAGTAGCACAAATTTCCATGAACAGTTTACGTGATATTAAAAAAAATATACAAAATTATAAACAATGAACTAGTAGATTCGAGGTAAATATTTGAATAGCGACCAAACATAGTGACGATAAGCTAAACAAAATTCAATCATGAATCGAATGTCAGCTCTAGATCACCATAATAATACGAATGCCCCTAAATAAATAATCCATATTTTATTTCTAACAGTGTTAACAATGTTGACGAATGGAAATTTTTCTTCTACACAATATCCAAAATTTTTTAGTTACATAAATTACAAATTTTCATAGTATTCTTGTGTAAATTATATAATATTTTACGTGTTAAATATTATTACCTTGTACCTGTAGCCATTACTACGTATTTGTAAAATAAAAATTTTAAAACATTAGCTGCAAATATTACTTCATGGTGAAGCATATACACTATACATCTATCATTTTTTTTTTCTAGCTCTATTACAATGGTTTTTGCGTAGTATATAGTTTTTGGACTCGGAGATCAATGAGAAACGGCCAAAAATCATGCGAATTCATATATAAATGCGTGTCTTCATACTGCACTAAAATATGTCTATCCATTTCATTCAATTATAAACGGTATTGTTAAATTGTATTTTCCATTACTAAAATATATCTTACAGATATATTCATTCCTGTAACAATATACTTGTTTATAATATTGATATTATTATATTTTACCGTTTCCATTATTTATAAACAGAATATCAAAACAAATACAATATTGATAGTCCGAGCTTTTGAAAATACAATATTCCGATAATTTCTCGTTCGAAGGGGTATAATATAGTAATAGATAATACGTATATAAACGTCCAATAATATTATGCTTTCATTATTGGTGAATATTTATTTTATACAAATATTTGTACAGCTATATATAGAACGATCAAGATACCTATATGACAATAATTGGCAAACAGTCATGGAATGTTGTCACTGTTAGTAAAAATCACATCTATTTCAACGAAATATATTATTTAACATTTTTTTTTTGTTTTGTTTATGTTTTTTTTTTATATACACTTTAAAATCATTAACACAATAAATATAAATTGAATCAATTAATTGAATGATTATTCTTCATAGAATCATATAAAATATACTATATTTTACATTTGAATAAGTAGATATTATTAATGCCACTTCGCCGCCTCCTACTATGCGGTATATCCCGAAATTATGATCCAACACGGTCGCGTTGTTTATGGTGAATATTTTTTTAAATGATTTATTGCCAACGTTTTTTTTTTCTCGTCTACCCAACTTGTCGTGAGATACTTGTTGAAGTCATAATTATTATAAGGGTGAGAACGAACAAAGAGAAGAAAAAAAAACAAATAATTTAAACTCGCGAAAAAAAAAATAATAATAATTTTAATCTTTACGAAAATATGTTTTTATTTTCCACTCTGTTATAGTCCCTAGATAAATTATAACATTATTTTTAAATTATTAATGGTTGAAAACATCAGCAATATACTCGCATCAATGTAAATATGTTTCTTTACGCCATGAGTATATTTTTTTAAATATTCTCGTCTCGTTTCTAGACGTCATATAAATCAACAGTTTCTATACACCTGCTTTATAAAATTAATATTAACTTCGTAACCGAATAATAGGGATTCTAATGGTAGAAAATTCATTATACTTGGTATTAAAGAGGTCAACTTTCCTAGTAAGTATATTACATTATCTTACGTGAAAAATAAAAATTACGTAAGACTATAATTAATGATAATACTAATAGCAAAAACTTTAAATTGTCAAAAATATTTAAAAATTGTTAGAGATGGTCTGAATAGTTATAAGTTCGAAAATTCTAAATAAACTTCAAGAACTCAGTTTGGGTTTGAAAGGTGAACTTAATTAAGTAGTAAAAATTTAAACCGATCCAAACTTGTTTAAACCGTTCGAACATAAGTACAAGTTAATCTCGAACATTTTTTGAACATGTTTCCGAGTTTGACACTAACCTAATGACTTTTTTTTTTTTATTTACGTTTTCAAGGAAATTTTCAAGAATTTTATCGAATACGCCGGCAAAAACAGAAAAAAGTTGATGATTTTTTTTGCTTATTACTATTTTAAGGAAGTATTTAGTTGGCATTTAATCTATTGAAGCACACCCTAACCTTCTTAAAATTTCTTCGGGGCAGCACTGGTTTTGAGTTCGACATAAAATTATAGTTCGGTCCGGGTTCAATATTAAAACTAAAACTTCGGTTGGAGTTCGATTTTAAACTTCATAGTTCGGTTCAAGTTCACTTCGACATATACATATTAAGGTTTTTAAAAATGTTATTTTACAGACATTACAAAAAAAAACAAAAAAATTTACCAGTTTCAGAATTTTTAATGGTTTTTATTTTCTTTTTAATACTTATGTACATTAACTAATTATGAAAGACTTTTATATGATATTAAAATATTTATAAATATGCATATTGTCATTAACGTTGCATGATCAAATCTTGTCGAAGGGCTTAGAATTCAAGTTAAAACGATTCTATAAAAATTAATCTGTTCTATAATATCTTCATAATCCTAATCAACAAATTGAAAAATATCATCTTAAATCCGTGATTTTGTTACTAGTGGCCATTAAATTCTTAACGTTATGATAGTACTTCAAATAAACTCTACTGGCAGAATAGTGGTGATAATTATTATTTATACATTATGCGTATTGTCAGTAAGTATACCTAAAGGCTAAAATTATAAAAATGTAAATGTGTTTTTTTGTCGTATAAAAAAAAATACTATTTAATCTAGTACACCGACAAATGGTGTATATATTTTTTTCGAATTGTGATTGGATTTATTCTAAAAAGCTATAATATCTGGCCCCCTTAAAGTACAGTTTCAATTGTACGGTCGCGAATGTGAACCGTGATCTTGCGTCTATTGGTACAATTTAAATTAAAAATAGTTGGTATCTTTAGAGCGGTCGCGGTCGGTGATCCAAAATTAGACCGCTCTTCGAGCAATCAAATCGCGTTTGCTTCACAAAGGATATATTGTTTTATGGTGGGAAAACATTCATATGATATGAATATAATCAAATATATGATCATTCATCGTCAGAAATTGTACATATATTTTAATTTAATTTTGCTTATCAATTTTAAAACCTAAATAAAAACGAAAATGAATCAATCATGGCCAAATTCACGAAAAAAATGGATAGGTAAATAGGTACTAACTACCTACTGATTGTCGTGAATATGACAATAAAAAAAAACGCGAACAAAAATATGAATATAGGACAATTTACACAAGAAACAATACAAGTTTTACTTTAAATGCTATAGTACAACTGAATGATGAAATATAAATCTGCAGATATAATATCTCGACGATAATCGCCTAGAATAAACCACAACAATAAGAACGAGAACGTGGGCGTGGTATTTTAGTTCATGGATCGCATTCGCGTTCGTGCAAGAGAAATTTTAGGTACCTTTTGTCCTTACAATTTGCTATGCCTACATATAAATAATATATAATCTGCATAAAAGAGCATTATATCGTATTATAAAATAGGCGTGGGTAATATTAATTGAACAGAAATTTAACACTTAATTGTGTATAAAATAGAATCCAAATCATCAAAACGTCGAAATGCCTTGACTACCTTTTTTCATATCGAGAAGGAATTCGAAAAATTTTGGCACAACGGCCTAATTTACAAACGTATATTCATGGAATCAAGTCAATAAATCATCAACCTACTGAAATCATTCCTCCAGAAATGACACTTCCAAATCTAGATTGGTAACAAAATCTCAAGACTCAGACAAATGGATACCCAAGGATCCGGTTCCTCTTCATAATTTTTTTCCGTATACATAAATGATACGTCAGTATTCTAATATCAAAAATTGCCTTATTTGCTGACGGCATGTATTTTTACGCTTCATGCACTAATATCACACTAACAAAAACTCCAGGCTTCAATGGACTTATTCATTCTCTTCGGACTCGTTAAACTATTCTGTTCAACGAATGGAAAATAACAATAAACCTATGGAAAACAAAGGCACAGACCAACGACAAATGTAAAAATTTAACATTGGAAACGCCAACGGTTAGGTTAGGTTAGGTAGATGCCATAATAGACTAGTATAGCAACGCTAAGTATCTAGGAGTCACTATTGAAAAGTTTAAATTCTCCAAGTGCGTCAAGTACATCACCAACAAGACTAAAGTATCAAAATCTGCAACACACTCCTGGGTATCAAACCTGTCAAACACTGTCTGGGAGGAACTTGAATGAACACACTCCTCCAACCTCTGGATATCATGTAGCCAATGGCTTGTTTCAAATGTAACCGTCAGAAACACTTTAGTTATACGTCGTCAAAGATTTAAAAACTCTTCCAACACTGTGGACAAAATCTGAAACTCAAATTGTAAACATTTAGTAAATCACTTAATTTAACCTCGTCCAAAATACTCTTTTTAAACATAAACCAATAACTCCAAATCGCCAACTCAAAAATAGGGCAAAATGTTAACAAGACCAGAATTCTTTATTTTTTGAAGAATTATCATATTTGAATAGAGTACAAAACAAAATAATTAGCTTAGAATCGTATAATATTGCATTATAATGTGTATACGTTACGGTCCAATAGGAAAAATTTGTCATTTTAAATGCTGAACGGGCATTGTATACAATGCCAAAGTTCTCCAAGACATGTGGACTATATGTTATATTGACCAGATATTGTATATAATATTAACAGTGCCAAGTGAAATAAATATAATATTAAAATAATTTATATCAAATAACAAATTAAAATTAATATTGAAATATTAGGTTTATATTTAAATGATTATTTATTTTTACATGTGTTGCCATTATGGCATTTCGAGCCTTTGGTGGAGTGAGAGGCGCTATATAAAAGCAGTCTTTCTGTCTTCGCCATTCCGGACCGCGATCCCTTGTTTTACTAACATGGCCATGGCCTATTATTTCTTTTGTTATCTATGGTTTCGACAAAGTTCGAAATACGCGACACGTTTACGAGTCTATAATATGTATCAGAAAATGTTAGATCATATAACCCTTATATGAATCGCTGAGTTCAGAAGGGGGACATGTCAAATATTTGGTAAAATGAGTTAATCACGCCGTTTTGTTCCTAACACCTAGAGTCGTGGTGTTTGGTGTTAAAAGAAGACATGTTGTGCAGTTGTATAAAAGAAACAATTTTGACAAAAAAAACTAAAAGCAGAAAGAGCCTTGTCCAGGATATGTCTCGTTTTTGAACCTATTGATTATGGATACTTCTCCCACCAATTTCGTGTGTTTACTCTGCCGATAATGAGTTTTTCGTAGCTTTCGTCGTGATTGATAAGCCTTTATTACTTCAATACATGCTTCTGTGTATATATCGAACTACCCCATAATTCCTGAAAATCTAAGTTAAACGCAAAAAGGAGACACATCCAGGAAATAAAAACGACCGATGTGGACATACGAAAATAGTAAATTTGACGCAAACAAACACGATATTTCTCCGTATAGAAAGAAAAGTCGTATACATTTTCCAGAATGTCACGGGTGTTGTGAATTCACGTTGTAAACGGTTTTTCGTGTTGTCTCCTGTAAAATTTGGTTTTCTGGACATGTCGCCTCTCTGAGAACTCGGCGATTCGTATTGTGATATCCGGTATGCCGCGATCCGCGTATCCGACACGTATTATGTACATTATGTACACACCGTGCGTATATATATATATATATATATATATACCGACCAATAATCCAATTAATCCGGCGCGGGTCGCGGTTAAACTGAACACGAAAACCAAAACGAATATGGACCGAAAGGGGAAAAATAATATTCGCGAAATAAAAACAAAAAAAAAATAATAATAGTAATAAAAAAAGGGGGGGGGGAAAAAAACGGAGAAAAAACGAGAAAAAAATATACCCTATGATCCAGATTTATACCGCGACAGGTCTGCGCGCCCCGTGTGTACGTCATAATTTGTGTCTAATGTTCAATAAATTCCCAGTATACCCGGCACGCACACACACACGCGTGCGTATAACATACATATATATATATATGAGGTCACACGTGTGTGTGTGTGTGTGTGTGTGTGTGTGTAATACGTGTGTTGTGCGGGTTTTTCCGGGGTCGGTGTCGGTGGGGGTGGGGGATCTAGAGCGCAGTGGGCAAAATGAATTGTTGGCCCCGGGAGAGTCGACGGAACACCGCGTTATTGAAATAAGAGCGCCGGCATAATATGGCCGATCCCCAGGCGGCCGCGGAGAAATAAGGAAAAACTCCGTGTCCGCGTAGCCTCCCCCGAACGTTTGGCGCGGAGGTCGTATGCCGCGCGCCCGTACCTACCCCCGGCCCACCGCCGCCGTCGTGCCTTATCATTCCTTATCGTCCGCCCGCCAACCGCACGGACGCGACGCATAACACCAGTGGTTGAATTGGAAAAAATAATAAAGACGGACTCTGCGCTTAGTTCAAAAATCAGCGTTCCGGAACATATATTAGAGAAAAAGTAAGCCGTGGAGGACTTCGTCCCCCACACCCCCTATCCAAAGTTTCTTAACCAGGGGACGTTTTAAAAAACATTTTAGATTATTATAGAACATGAATGAGTAGAAAAATCCAACATTTTTTTTCACATCATTGTTAGGTTACATATTTTCAAGATGGCATAGTTTAAGCATTCCTCTTTCAAAATAATTTAACACTTTTCCTTCTAAATGAATAATCGAGGAAGTTGTAGATGTAGACCGAAATGAAGTTT